>PVIH01020278.1:0-32948 GCA_004025045.1 Sigmodon hispidus | reverse complement strand
ATATACAGGGATGAAAAAAAAAATTCAGAGGGAAAGATGAACACAAAGAAAATATAGGTGTAGCAATCTTATTTGTATTTCTTCCCTTCATAAGCCATGCCTATCATTCTTATCCTCTGTATAGTTATTGTTAACTCTTCCACATTTTAAATTCTTTTTACTGTGTTTTTTTTTTGATAAATACAAAATAAAGAAGGAAAAAAAAAAAGAAAACACAGGGATGATGCCTTTCATAAGAACCGTGTTAAGTCTTTCCTATTTTTCTTCCAGAAAGTGAAAAAACATCTTAAAATGTATATGTAAAGTGCATCACCTGACAGTGGGTGATGTGTTTGTGATTCACAGTTCAGTGACTCAACTTTTCATTCAAGAAAGCTAAGACTCGGAGAAATGGGGTCATTTTCCAAAGGTCAAACATCTAGTGAAAGTTTGATGCCAACATCAACTGTTTTTCTTTTAGTCCACCTGCACCCATCCAGGCATGTGGGGACTACAAGTGTGAGCCAGGAAGACTCACATATCCTGGGAGTGGCTCTTTACACAGGAGATGAGTTCTTCCTTCACAGCATTCTTATATACAGTGATTCATAGAAGCTTCCAGAAGCACTAGTAATACCAATAATAATGGCTTCCACAAGAGATTTCCCTCCCATATTTCTGTATCAGTTTTGGGAGCGGGAACATGTCTAAATTCTTGTCACACAAATAGGAAATCCATAGTTAAAGAGTTAATAATTTAAGGTAATCAATTAAGTGTGGATAGTGATACTAATTGTAAATTGATTTACATGCACCTATGTCAAGACCAGATTATTAAAGTTGTTAATTAATGAGACTGTGAATGGTCACCAGAATGGTCCTCTGTCCAGTCACCTGCACTTTAATTTTCTATGGTTTTAGGTTACCATTGTCAACCATTGTCTAAAAACATTTTGAAAATTCCAAAACTAAACATTCACGAACTTCATATGGTATGCTTTTCTGTACACCACAATAAAATCTGTCATTGTTCTTTAAAAAAAAAAAAAAAAAAAAGAATTGTCAGTATCTTACTAAAATGACCTCACCTAGGCAAGAGTAATCAAACCTCGATATCTAGGAAGCTTGGATTTGCTGTCCATGGTTCTGAAGCCCCAGAGCTTATGCTTAGTTGGATCACAGCTTTTAAGGCTGAATTTTTGTCCTTTAAACTAAAAGTACACTAAAATTTGGCCCATAGGGAAAAGTGTGTATTGATCCTAAATTTAAGGGGAGAAATTTCTTTGGTGTTTAGGAAGTCTCCTGTGTCTTGTACTCAAATGTAGACAGTTGGGGTCCTCTGGGCTTGTATCTCCTGGGATCACTCTTTTTCATCTTGTATTGACCTTTTTGCACAAAGCTTTGTAAGAGAGTCAATTTATGTTCACAAAATCTTCCAGCACTGAAGGGTAGAAACTTCTGCATTTTATACCTTTATAGGCACCAATCAGAGCAGTTCAGTGCTCTGAAAACCTTGACGTCTCTGTCCCAACTGTTTAATTGATGATGTTGACTCAATGTTCAATACCACTGACTATTCAGATTCTAAAATGTCCCTTCGTGAGGACTCTTCTTCACCTACTCTGAGCTTTCCCTGCTTCTGATCTAAGCTACTCTCCTCAAGTGAGCATGGCTTCTCCTGTATCTTTTATCACTATCTTTTCTTTAGCCCACCTTTAACTTGGGACTACCCTTGTGATTATGGAATTACTGATACCACCCATATGTCACATAGGTACCTGTCTTAATTGCTTTTCCTGTTGCTGTAATAAAATCCTATTCTCTAACAAAAGGAATCTAAAGGAGGCTTCATTTTAGTTTGCAGTTTGAAGGTACAGTCTGTTATGGTGGGGGAAATCAAGATGCCAGGAACTTGAAACAGCACAGCAAATATTTATTCTCAGCTTGATTTCTCCATTTTTGTAAGTTCAGAGTCACAGCCGAAGGAATGGTGCCATTTGCAGTGAGTGAGGTCTTTGACCTCACTTGGCTTGGTCAAAATAATTCCTCATGAGTATGCCCATATTCCAGCTGATCCTAGATCTCATCAGGCTGACAGATGTGGCTAACCATCACATCACTGTGACTCTGTCTGCAAGCAGACTTACTGTCTTTCTTTCACCTCTGCTTAACTTTCTGAGTGCTTCACTGTAGTATGTAGGAACTAGTCAACAGTCTGACCCAGAAACATGAGAGCTGTCCTGCTGCACTTGCTTTTATTCCTTTCAGTTATGAAGTCATGTCAGCATTTTCCAGTTCCTCCTTGCTGTCCTCTCTATGGTCCCCAAGAGAGTGTGCGTTCTTGAAGCTTTTCCTTTGGCCTCTCACTGAGGTGTTACCAGTCCTGACCCCTTTTTGTATCTCATGCCCTCTCCTCTCATCCTCAGTAAGTCTGCTTGAGATCTTTATCTGATCCACTTGTCTCATTGTACACTTGAACAGGATAACAACATTTCTACTATTCATATCTTGGTCTTTCTACTCCATTTTCTGTGTATCTTCCATTTGGCCATAATATAATTAAAAGTAGGAACTCAGAGTGATACCACTTGTATTACCCAGAGTTTTGTATAGAGTGAGAATTTGTCAAATACTAATTTCTCAGCAAGTGTTGTGTGACCTAGCTTTACAAAGGCCTCTGGGATGCTGTCCATGGTGCTAATTTCTATCATCTTGGCTCCTGCGTCAGAAGTATTACAATATTGGATGCTCAGGCAAACAGTGAGCATATTTAGTTTCTGAATGCCATCTCCTGTATTCCAGTGAGGCAGTAAGGTTTTCTACATTTTACTTTTAAGTAGTACTGAACCTAATGATGCTAGCTCCTAGATGGAAGACTTGGGCTGATGTCTTAGGCCATGTACTTTATAAAATACTGCAATTGGCATGCAGATCATTGGGTACAAGAAGAGCTAGACATGTAGTTGTCCAGGAGATATACTATAGTCCATACTACTGTTCAATCCTTTCCTTGTACATAGTTAACTCACATTACCTTTTCTAGGCCAGCTTTCCTCCCTACTTTCTGTTCTGTTTTAAGTGACTCAGCCACCATGCTACACTTCGGGCATCAAAGATGATCAAAGTATCAGAACTCACTGTCTCTCACTCCAACACTAACCTTTTATACCCAGCTCTCATTTCACTACTTTACTGAGAATCTGATCTTATCCTGTTTCTGAGATCATCTGAGGGATTCCCTGGGCTCTCTCTCATCCATACGTTCTCATTCCTCTAGACTCTTGGAAATTAGTGACTCTCATTTAAAGGTTATAATCCCATTTATTATGCAAAACATTTCTTTTTCTAAAATTGACTTTGTCAGATGCCAATACAGACACAAAGCTAATGTGTCTGCATCTATTTAATTATTTTGTCGTATGTATGTGCACATCTGTGCCATGGTGCTCATGTGCAAATCAGAAGATAACTTCCAGGAGTTGGTTCTCTTCTTTAACCAAGTGACTTATGGGGCTCGGTTCAGGCTGTCAGTCATGATGGAAAGTTCCTTGAGCCTGTGAGACCTCTCACCAGCCCCTGCTGTCTTTTCATCAATACTTCCTTGGTAAAGCTTTCACTTTTGGCCTATCCATGTAATTAGATTTCCTAAAAGGGAGCATGTAGTTTAAACTTGCTTTGCTTAGCCATTTTGATTGCCTCTGCCTTTTAATTTGTGTATTTATGCTATTTGCATCTGATGCATCATTGAAACAGTAGAATCTAACATTTTTTTTTAATTCATTGTATTCCTTCCTTTTGTCTTTGAATTCCTTGGGTATTTATTTTACTCTCATCTTTTAATTTATTTATTGTCTTTTATATTTCTTTGTACTGTTTTCAGTGGCTGCTTTAGGAGTTACATATGCACAAAAATACACCTTTGCAATCCAATTAGAACTAAGGCTTTACCACATCAAGTAAAGTGTAGAAACAATGTAAATTTCTTGTCCATTTCATAACCTCTATTATACATGTTATGGTTATCTTTAACTGTATTACATTTACCTGTATCGAAAACTCATCCAATAATATAATATTACTTTTCAGCAAAATTAAAGAGCTTAGCAGGAGAAAATCCAAGCCCATTATACTCTCTAATTTTTAGGTCACTGATTTTTTTTCCCTGGTATTTTGTTTCTCTATGCTGTTCTTGCCCTTCACCCCAAAGCTCTTCTGTTAGCGTTTCTTTTAGAACCGGTCTGCTGATGAGAAAGTCTCTTCATTTCCCTTCTTCTGAACATGCCTTTATTTCACTGTAATCCCCTGAGTGTCTTTTCTGAATACACAATTCTGCCAACAGCTCTTTTGTTTCAGGACTTTAAAGATGCCACTCACACTCCCCTGGCCTCTATGCTTCCAGTGAGAAGTCCACATTCTGAAGTTTGGTTCCCTGATGCTATTTTGCTATTTCTCCCCCTTTGGGTGATATCCAGACAGTATCTATGTCTTTATCTTTTAGCTGTTTGATTATATAGCTAGGTATGTCTTTCTTTGAGTTATCCTATTTTAGATTTGCTCAATTCCCTGAGTTACAAAATTATGTCTTTCATCAAACCTGGGGAAAATTCAGGCATCATCTGTGCAATTATTATGTCCTGTACCAATCTCTGGCTTCCCTTCTGAGACTCTAAAGATAGGAATGGTGCAACCTTTGATTTGTCCTATGGGTCCTTACAGCCCTTTTTCCTTTGGATGTTTCCTAGATTGGGTGATTTTATTGATCTGTCTTCAGGTTTGCTGGTCCTTTCCTCTGCCAATCTTTTATCCTATTGAACCAATTCAAGTGTGTTTTATTTCAGATATTGTATTTTTTTACCTATGAAATTTACATTTGTTTCTTTTATATATCTTTAATCTCTGCTGAGATTTAAAACTCTTTTGTTTTCAAATCCAGGAGGAATCATCCTAACTTCTTGAACCATCGTTATAAAGTCTGCTTTACAGTCTGTTAAGTCTGGCATGTATGTCTCTGATCTGAACACTTGCTGGTCATTTTGTATTGTCTCTAGATTTTTGAGTGCTGAGAACTTTAGATCACTTCTTGAACACTTTGGATGGTACATTATGAGCTTATGAGTCCCTTTAAAAATATGACACAAATACTGATTTTTGTTAAAAATAGGCGATCAGTGAGACTCAGAATGTAAGTTTCATCTCCGTTTTTGTAGTTGGTGGTTTTAATGCTAGATCTTCTTAGGTCTTCCATTGCTATTTGGGCCTGCCTCTCCCAATTTCAACTCACAAAGTACTGGTCATGCATAGCATAAGGATTATACTCTTCCCATTTTTTTCTTCTCTTGGATTAGCAAAACTATCTGGTTCCCTGTGGCTTCCTTTCCTATTCTATAGAAACTCTTAATATCCCATCACAACCAACTTCCTACAGTACCATCATGTAGTTTCAAAGATGACATCATCTCTGGGACATCATGAGAGAAAAGGTAGGGAAAAAAGTGGTGTGAGTTTATCTTGTTTGACCAAGGAACTCTTGGTACCTTTTCCCAGAAACACACATGCCTTTTGTGTAACTACTTGCCTTTATTTTCACAGTCCTAAAATTAAGTTACTCTTAAAAACATTTTCAAAAGAGAAAAAAATTGGAAAAAACACTGAAGATTCCCTCTGCAATAACTAGTGTTCTGCTTCTTTGGGCAGAAAGATCTCTCTCTCTCTCTCTCTCTCTCTCTCTCTCTCTCTCTGTATGTATGTGCTTATCCTTTTATCTCATATGAAGTTCCTTAATTGTGACTACCCTTATGGTTAAAGGCCAGCAGATTAAAGACAAGAAATGAGGAAAAAAGACATGAGATGGGTTATTTTTCTATGGCTTTCAAGAAGAGCATCACATTCAAGTTGAGTGTGATGGGTAACAGTGACTGTTCACAGGATCTAGAATTGCCTAAGAGACAAGTACCTGGGCATATCAGTGAAGTTGTTGCTGGATTGGGTTGAGGTAGGAATACCCACCCCAGATGTGATGGCACCATGCCCTATGCTAGAGTCTTCGATCAAATACAAAGAAGGAAGTATGGCACAAAATTCACCTCTGTCTGTTTCCTAACTGTAGATACAACATGGCCTCCGGTTCCTATTACCAAGCCTTACCTACCACGATGGACTGATATACTCTCAAATTGTGAACCTAAATAATATCTTCCTTCATATTCAGTAGCCTATGGACCTCAGCTTTGCATTGTCTCCCGCCCTGTGACGCTGTGAGCATAAAAGTCACATCCACATGCTTAGGCAAATGGACCCAAAGAGAAGCAGGTTTACAGCTCCACAAACCTCTGAGCTTCTGCCTCTACCTACAGCTGGGTGTTTCTGCCTGGTCCTCTCAACTCACTGAAGAACTTGGGCACATTTGAAAAATATCATCTAGCATGTTTAGTTTCTTTGACAGTGAAATGTTTGGACAGGCTTTGAAATCACCCCACTGCTAGAAATGCAAACTCCATATTGAATATTAACATTATTTTCTCAAGACAGAATTTATCTGTGTAGTCCTAGCTGTTGTGGAACTTGGAGTAGACTAGGCTGGCCTTGGACTCAGAGATCCCATCTACCTCTGCCTCTCGAGTGCTGGGATCAATGATGTGCACTAACACCACATGGCCTAAGTATTAACATTTTTAATGAATGATTCTGGAACCTGTACTTTTACTTGTAGTATATAAGGTTCAAACCTAACCACACTAATCCACATATTTCTAATTTATTATTTTTAACTGCTAGTTAGCATTCTCTTGTGTCATATACTACATTTTTCTTTGGCTTTTTCAGTTATTTTCAAATTAAAGCTTTGTTTATTGGCAACACTAAAAAAATTGGATATTTTTATAATCTAAAATGTCAAGGAGAATATTATTGAGCAGTAAACTACATGCCTTTTAAAACTTGAATAGACATTTTCTGTATTGCTCCCAAAGTGACTCTGCTTATTAATTACCCCTGAACTTTTTTCTCCAATCTTAAATTTCCATGACTTAAGACTCCGATACACCTGCCACAACTCCATTGAGCAAGTCTTTTCATCTAGACTTCTTAGAGACCAGTATGCAGCTGACTGATTGGCTGTCATTGGGCCACATTTTCCAGTTTGGAGGGGTGGAGGGCAGATGTGTGAAGTGAAGTCTGCCACTTAGCAGCCATCACAGGCATCTCTGAATCAGGTTTTCTTAGCAGTGCCTTCACAGATCCACCATGGACCCCAAGCTTCTCCACACCTCATGTCTGAGGATGCTCTCCAGGCCACTGCTGTATCTATTTTAGGTTTCTTGGAAAGTTCAAAAGAGATAATAATATGACAGAACACATATGATATTACTATTTTTATTTTAAACTCTTTTGTTTGTTTGAGATGTAATCTTGTGTAGCTTCAGACTCACTATATCACTGGTGATGACTTGAGACTATCCTGACTTCACATTCTAAGTGCTAAGTACTGAGATCACAGCCATGTACCACCATTCCTATGTGTTTAATTCAGTTTTTGAAATTAATGTTTTTAGTTAGCTTACAGAATGGGCTTCACAGAACATTTCCCACGTATGCACCATTGTACTTTGCTCACAAGTGCAGTCCTCCACTCTCTCCCTTCCCTCCTCCCCTCTTCTCGTTCATTCCATTCTTCTAAAACATTCCAGACTCCACCCACACCCCAGATAATTGACAAGCCAGAGGTCAGTGCTGCTCAGTTTCACTGGGTCAGTCAAGAACGCTAACAGAATGTATTTGATGGAGTTTGGTGACATCTGTGATTCCATGTTTCTGTCTTGCCCCCAGTGCTACCCTCTACCCAGGGATTAGGGGCCAGAGTAGCACTGATTAGCTTCCACGACCAGTCTCGCTGTCCCTTTCTTCACAACCTAGTATCCCACTCATGAGCTTTTCTGGGACAGTGTTACACCCAGCACAGGCCCATGCTATCTGTAGTTCTGAGTCTGGAAAACCTAATGCTTCTGCAGCTGGATTTCTGCCTGGCTGACAGCCCTCATGCTCCATGGTGCTCCATGCTGGTTCTTTGGATCTGAGTGTTTGGTAGTAGTTCACAACCCAAACCCAAAACAGAATAAAACAAAACAAAAAACCCCACAAACCAACAACACACAAACAAACCAGCACCACCAACAACAAACATCACAAAACAACAACAAAACCCTTCCCATTCAAGTTCTTCCCAGCTCTTGCTCTTTTCTTACTGTGCAATAATCAACACAGGGCTCTGGGTGGCTCTGATTCCAGAGTGATCCCTCTACTTTGTTTGGCCTGCTTGGTGGCTGCTTGAGCTTTTTAGTCTTGTGCTACCTGAGAAGCAAATCCCAACCTGATGTCTGTTCTGCTGGCAGACACTTCCCAGGCAATGTGAGATCCCTGCTAACCAAGAGTGACCTGGTGGCTTCATGGGAGTCCAGGGTAAACATTTCAGCTCCAGCTCCTGAGGGTTTTCTCCAGCTTCGTCACCCAGACACCTGTGAGCCGAGTCTAGTTGAGAGCTTGTCTCAGGCTTGGCACCCTGTCACCCTGTCCTGAGCTACGTCACACCTCATCCCCACAATTGCAGAATGAAGAGAGCCAAGCCAGGACTGTACAGAGTGAGGCCTGTGACTGTAATGACTCTCTGTGACTCTGCTGTAAGTACCTACTCTTGATGACTGAACTTAGCTTATCCTAAGGCTGGTTTGGTTAGCTAGGACCACTGGAAAGGTACTAGAGATGGAGAGCCACACAACAGACCTTTGCTTACTCAGTTGAGATGAAGATGTGGTGCTGTGGAGGTGTCCTGAGCTTATACTTGGCCACCTTCTAACTGTGTCCTCACCTAGTACTGGGAGGGGAAGACGGGAGAAGGGAGAGAAAGGAGGCAGAGAAGAGAAGGAGGAAGAGGAGGGGGAGGAAGAGGAGGAGGGGGAGGAAGAAAAGGAGGAGGAGGAGGAAGAGGAGGAAGGGGAGGAAGAATAGAGAATGGAGGAGAGGAGAGCAGAGGGCGAAAAGGTGAGGGGAGATGGGTACAAAATGGGGGGGGGAGAGAAGAGATGAGAGCTTTCTGTCTCCTCCCATAAGAACACTGGCCACACTAGACTGTGCTCATCTTCATGATCTTTTTAACCAAGGTGGGGCATGATGGGATTAGGGTCAATATGTGAATTTGAAATGAGAATAAATAGAAGGTGTCCCGATGAGAAAACGGGGACCCGCGACCTAAAGGGGAGAAATGAGAGGGACAAGAGTCACGAAGAACTTCCAGAAGACAGTATTCTGATCAAACTGGGTGATTTTTATTTTTCTCAGGGGGTTTATATAGTAAAGAAGGGGGTTGGCAGGGCAGAGGGTCACGTAGGAAAGGATTGCAGAATCTCTTCAGGTTGTTTGCACAGATGTTCTGACAAGGAGATAAAGCAATTCCTTGCAGCCCAGGGTATGTCATGTAGCTTCTGATAAATGGCTAACTGTCATAAAAGGAAACAGAGGCCCATAAACATGGCTGACTTATAAACTGAAATGGCTAAGCTAATATGGCTTGGCTGGGGGTGGGGGAAGAGTGGAGACCTATAAACTAAAAATGACTAAAAAATGACTAAGCTAATATGACTATACTAAAGCCAATACAGGCTTTGGCTCCCATCAAGCAGGACCTTGACACTTAGCTCTGCTAACCTGCCCAAGTACTCTGAGTGTCTGTCTCTAGTTACCCACTCTGTAGTGACCAGACATCCTTTTCTCCTAGTCCCATTGTTTATAAATTATCTACACAGTGCTCAGTACTGGGACTTGGGAAACGTTGCTTTAGTTTGGAGTCTTCTGTCTATGTCTACTCTCCAACGGGGAGAAGCAGGCATGCGGTGCCACTCTGTCCCCACAGTGTTGGACAGTTCTCGGCACAAGGCAGTCCTTACTCAATGATGCTTGGATAGAAGATCCAGCCATTGCCATCAAAGAAGCATCTGGCTCTGGGGACATGAGGGAGGCTGGTGGTTGGATAGGAGAAGCACATTAGAGAAGGTTCAGTGTTCAATGTTCTAGGTGCTGACTATAGAGCTGTGGAGGGAGAGCTAGGGACACATCACAGGAGAGGGGTTCCCTGGGTTTCACTCCAGAATGAGAGAAGATACAAGAAGACAGATGGCTATGTTATATCACAACTGCACTCTCAGTGCAACTTTAATTGCATCATCATATAACTGCATTATAATAGTCTCTTCTATTTAAATTGTTTTAGAATTGACAAGTAACAATTGTGTTTATGGCATACAGTATGATTTTATATATGTGTACATATATGCACACACATATATACACAAACATATATATATAGTTTATCTTAATAAATCCTTTTCTGATGTGAATTTATAGTTCTATATTGGGTTTTGTCATGTGAACATTGCAAGCATTTTCTCCCAGTCTGCTGCTTGCATTTTTATATTTTTAGTAATGACTTTTAAAAAGCAGTTTAAACTTTTGGATGATGGTCAATTTATCAATTTTCTTCCTTTGTGGTTCATGTTCTTTTGTGTCATAAGACACCTATCCCCAGTTACAAAGATTCTACCTACCCTTTTGAAAGTTTTATAGTCAAGTTGTGTGTTAAGTCTATGACTGGTTTCAAGCTAGGTATGATGGTGTATGCTTCTAATTCTAGCACTTGAAAGGTAGAAGCAGATGGGTCTTTGTGAGTTTGAGACCAGCCTGGTCTACACAGTATTAGTTTCAATCCAGTCATGGCTACATGGTGAGACTATGCCTCAACAACAACAACAACATGAACAAGAACACATAAGATAAAATTTAGAAAAGAAAGTAAAATACACTATGTCAATGCCTTGTCTGAGGGATGGATTCCGGTTCATCATTGCCCCCTCATATTGGTGTCTAATTTTCACAGTCCACTTATGAAATGAACATTTTTTCTTATTCAATTGTATTGTCACCTTGGCAAAAACTTGGTTGGCCACGTGGGTCTTTTTGTTTCTATAACTGCTATCTTCATGTCTAACCTCACACTGGTAATACTGTCTTGAAAATTGGGACATTGCGAAAATTATTGATATTAGCTAATAAATATATCTACCATCACCCCAAATTTTGGGCCATTTTAGACTTCACATATGAATTTTGAATCAGTCAGTTCATCAACATATTAACTTTCTGTTAGTGCAACAAATATCAAATCCCTTTGAAGAAAGAGAGGGGGAGGAGAGAGAGAGAGAGAGAGAGAGAGAGAGAGAGAGAGAGAGAGAGAGAGAGGAAGAGAGGAAGAGAAAAAGAAGCAGGAAAGGAGAGAGAGAAAAAGAGAGAGAAGGAGGGAAGGAAAGAGAGAGAGGTTTATTTTGGTTCTATTTTAGAGGTTTGACATGGTCAGTTGGCCCATTGTCTTGGGGCAGTGGCCAGCCAGCACATCACTGAGCCATCAAGAGCCAAGTGGCTAGAAATCAAGAGAGAGAAACTGGCCTAGTATCTCACTATGGTCTTCAAGTTCACATCCCCAGTGACCCAATTCTTCCAACTAGGTCCCACCCTTTAAAAGATTCCTTTACTCCCTAGCTGTGGTCACCCTGGACTCCATTACTCTAGCATGCATGAGCCGTTAAATGGCATTTCAGATCCCCACTGTAGCAGCCAGCTTCCACAGCAAAGCCTGATGGGATTTTTACTGGGATTGCATTGATTCTGTGGATTCGTTTAGAAAGATCTGCTATTTTCCAACACCAAATGTGAGTTAGCTCCATCTATTTAGATCTTATTTATTTCAGTTGCATTTTATAGTTTTCAACATCTTATGTAATTTTTCTAGGTTCAGATACCACTATCAATGAAGCTACTAAAAATAGTTTCATTAAAATAAAAATTGGAAAATTTCATTTTCCAATCATTTGCTGCTGGCATAGCAAAGTGTAATTGACTTTCGAGCTGTGAGTTAGTGTTTTCTGACCTTGCTAAATCTGTAGCAGTTCTTCTAGATCCTGAAGTGAACGATTTCTACCTTTTTCACAGCCATTTTGTACGCAGATGTTGTACCTGCTCTTGCATTTATCCCTAGCTGGAAGTAGAAGCACTGCTTTCATTTGCTTCTCTTCCTCTGCTGTGACGTGTACAGATGATTTAGAACACAAAACCAGATGAGAGTTCCATCAACAGGCAGAGTCAGTTGTACCTGTGGCAAACAACAAACCCTTGTGATTTGTCCTAATAGAAATGGCTGTTGGGGTTTAAAGATGATCGACTCCTTCAAGTGACTTTAGTGGATTTTGAAGTCGGTTATTGACACCGTGAAGACCGAATGGTACTAATGGGTACTGAATGGTAATGATCTGAACTTAGCTCCTGGGGCTTGTGGGTGCTGAGGAGTTCATCTATGTAATTTAGTGGTTCACTCATCTTTCCCTAAGGTTGGAGGGGCTGAGTGGAGGTGCACACATGGAAGTTATTTTTGTAGCTTTTTTTCTTAATTAGGAGGAAAGAAATGGAACCTTGAATGTGATTCTACAACCCATTCTTCATTCTCCCCAGTGCTCAGGGTAATGGTGTTTAGCAGAAAGACAAATCCATCCATCTTTCTGGCATCTTAGCCCAGGGTGGCTGTATAGGCTGCTGTCAGAACCAATATTAGGGACTATAAAAAGCTGTTCAAACCTCCCCCCTTTTAATTCTCACTCTATAATCTGCTTCCCTGGGACACCAGGGCTGAGGTTGCTCATTCTCCATCACCTGCAAGTTTCGGCCTCATGGATATTTATTTATAGGGATTCAGATCAGTTTTGCTGTCCAGTCTTCTAGCTCCATCATTTCCCTGCTAGAGTGGGCAGCACTGTGGAAGGATTTCTCTCCTTGCTTTATTCTGCTGGTGTTCAGATTGGCTGGTTGCTATGCCTCTGGGTACAGGGGTCATAACAATTCCTCAGGATGGTAGCCGGCTGCTGACAGTGCCCGATGCTTGGGAGCTTGGCTCAGAGCTGGGCAAGCATGCCTTTCTTCCATGTTCTTGTTTTACCACTGGCATGTGCTGTTCACTTTCTCTCCTCTGCTTTCTCAGGAGAATCATTACCAGGGATACACTGGCCAACATTCCTCCCTTTTGATAATCACATCAACCCAGGGGAGAAGGCCACCTCCTAAGGATTTTCTTTCTTTACTCTCTCAGGTTGCTATGGATCCAGGTCTCTGGTCACATCGTTTCTCCTCCATTTCCACAGCAGATTCTGAAAGTTCCATTTTACACAAGTCATGTGGCACTGACTACATGCTAGGGACATGGAAGGGAGAGAAGAATGGAGAAAAACGTGATCGTGTGGAGAAGGTTCTCTAGAGAAGACTCATGGACACAGGTAGCTGTCCCCCAAACTAGGACCAGTGAACTGTAACAGATGTATAATTCAGTGGGATTCTGTTTGGTTTTGTTTTCAAATGGTCTCAAACTCATCATCCTCCTGTCTCAGTCTTCTAAGAGTTGGTGTTATGGTCGTGTATCACCCTCGCTGGCTAAGGCCTTTTGATCCCAAAGTCTGGCAACAATGAGCTTCACACATGAGCTGGACTCTGAGTAACAGGTAAAGTTCCCATAGACAGAGGAGTCAAGAGAAGCAGGAAAGGGTATTTAAGCTGGAGAAAACATTACCAAAGGCCCAGAGGTGGGAGTACACCAGTCAACAGTGTGACTTGGAGGGCATGTTATATGTGGTTCAGGAGAAATAGGAGAATCAAATTCAAGTGCAGATCACCAGTCAGATCACTGGGGAGGGCTGGCTGCCACATGGGAGTGACACTATAAGGAGCCAGCAAAGGTTGTGAACACAGTCTGGAATGCTGCAAGCTGGGTTGTGGAAGCTCCCTTTCTCTGGGGAGGTGACTGCAATAGATTCCAGACCATCCTTTCCCAGGGGCTCCAGGTAATACTCCAAACTTATGGGTGGGATGTTTGCTTGTGTGTTTAGTTCCCATTTGATATAGATATCTAAAATAGGTTTGCAAATCAAACATTCACTGATAATAAATAATAAGGAATATTATTTTAAAAGTTTTTGGGGGTGTTTGAGAGATGGCTCAACAGTTAATAGCACTTGTTAGTATGTAACTGTCAGTTGTAGGAAATCAACACATTTTTCTGACCTTGAAGACATAAGACATATGTGTAGTAATACATACCTGCAGACAAAATGTTCATGCATATATAATAAAATTATGGGCTGGAGGGATAGCTCAGCTGTTAAAGGCTTGGCTCACAACCATAAATATAATAAAATTTAAAAATCTAAAAGCATTAGCACTTCTTTGGTATACATATAATCTTAGCACTTATTAAAGAGGAAAACAAATTTGCATCCTATGAGAAGGTGTTGTATGACAGTATTCCTGAGAGACAACAAATGTTTGTTCATCCTAGATAGGAAACCAGTGACAGACTCAAGTAACATTGCTACCAATGTCCAAGCGACCACACCAGTGAGTTTGTTTAGGTAACTTATGGGAATGCGGATGATTCTTGGGCAGCTCCAACACCAAAAGCTCATCTTAACATCAATGACAACTCACGAAAGCTAGGACCCTGAGCCCTCTGCAGAACCACAGGCAGCTCAACAGGTCAGAGTCACTTCTAGACAACTTAGCTCTGTCGTATCTTTCCTCAGCCTTCCTTACTGCTGCTAAGACCTTGGGGAAGGAGGAACCTTCTGAATCTGGTAATTCCCAGGAACTTCCTGAGACTTGTGAGTTGTTTTATCTTTATTGCTTTGAGATAGGATTTTTCTGTGTATCTGTGACTGTCCTGGAACTTACTCTGTAGACCAAACTGGCCTTGAACTCAGAGATCCACCTGCCTCTCCCTTCTGAGTGCTGAAATTAAAGGTATTTGCCTCCACTACCCAGTTCTACTTCCTAAATCTTAAAAAAGCTGCCCTTGACAAGTGTCTGAGTCTTAAAATCTCTACACGATGGAATGTTTCAACTCAAACTGTTACACAATAGGTGGTGTACCTGTTCATTTTTTGCACCAAGTTCAGTCTTGACTGAAATGCGATGAAGAACACCTTCAGCATTCACCAGAGTTGATCAACATTTTGATTCCGTAATTGTCATCATCACAAATGCTGCTTTGCATAAACATGGAGTGTAAAATGGCAGAAGTATGTTCAAGAATGCTTCAGAAATTCCAGGAAATTCTTAGTGCCAAGTCAGAATTAATTAATTATTTTTTTTAAAAATAAAACAACTCAGCAATTCAAATAGCAATTTAAAAACATCAACTGTGTTCCCATAAAATAATTCAAACATATACTAAATTGATTCTGAGGAATGATGATGGGAAAATAATAAAATTTTTGTTTTCCATAGTTAGGCCACTGTTTTTGTTGTGAGGTATCCACTAGAGGAGACCACTTGTATGTGGGCTCACACCAATAGAAAGTCTTTATTAGCCAGCTGGTAACACTGGGTGTTCAGGACCTAGTGCAGTCCCAAGCCGTTCTCAGAGTGAGCTTTTAAGCACAAAAAGCACATCCTGGGTTGACACCCTTTAATTAGCAAGAACAGTTAGCCAGAAGTAGAACTACAGAAGCTCAAAAGCAAGGTTGGTACATTTAGGGACTTTCCCAGAACTACAGACTTTGATGGATTAGGTCTTTGTTCCATTTTGGCAGGTGTGGCTGCCTATGTGCTGGGTTCCAATGTCTGAATAGTGCTTCCATTATGGAGTCACTTGTGCTAAGGTCTGGGGGCCTGATCTATTTCTCCAAGAGTAGAAACATGGATATACAGTGAAACCACTGTCAGTCCTAACATGAAGTCATCTAGAATCTGAGCCGAGGCATTTTATGCAGCATTCCTGATCCAAAGTTTGAGAAGCTATGCTTCAGCAGACATAGGGCTAATGAATGCTGAAGTGTTGAGAATGGAGGCATGAGCTTCCAGAAGTTACAGTGAATGTACTTACTGACAGGCTTGAGAAGGTCTCTGACTCATCTCTCTGAACCTAAGAGAGATACCAAGTGGACATATATGTGATGTCCACTGCAATTTTTTTTTTTCATGCAGAAGGAAGAAGAAGGGAGAAAATGAGTGCTCAGCAACATTGTACAGGCCAATTAAATTATTCATTTTCATAACACTGAATAGTATTGCTGCATAAAATTCACTTTAAGATACTTTTGGAAAATATTCAATGACCCACAAAAATGAATACAGCACAACTTACTGCCAAGTCTGATGACCTGAGTTTGATTCCTGGAACCCATCTAGGAGAGAGGATTGACCTCCACATGTGCTCTGTGTCTTGTGTGTCCCACGGCATACATGAATGCATGCACATGCACTAAATAAATAAATAAAATTAGTAAGTTCAATTCTCTTGAGAAACAATTTACATGCAAACATGTTTCCACCTTAAGGGGATAGAGTGATGATTTTTCTTCTATTTTTAAACTTCACTGAGGCTCAGCTCATGTAGAATAAGCTAATATTTTTATGTGTACAGCTAGATAAGTTTAGAAAATTATGCTAAGCCACGTAACCACCATGCCCATTGTGAATGACATCTCTATCATTCTCCAGTATTCTCTCATGCACCTTTGTACTCATATTTTTGCATTCTTCTCAGGCCCAAGAGACCACTGAACCTCTTTCTATTGTGATAGATTATAGTCTTTCCCTTTAAAAGTTCATACAAGTGGAAAATAACAGCATTTATCTTTTCTATATAGCTTCCTTCACTCAGCATAATAGTTTTGTGGTTCATCTACGTTACTGCTTATGTTAGTAATTCCTTTTTATTATTGCATACTATTCCATTGAAGAGATATATCAAGTAAGTCAGCTCTTCTCCTGTTGATGAGCGTTTGTGTTCATGTGGCTCAGGCTCACATGAACACCGTGGCCACAAATGCTTGCAGATAGGTTTGATCTGGATGTATGTATTTATTCCTTTGAGTAACTATCCAAAGGGGGACTTGCCATCTAGTCTGGTAGGTATATGTTTCACTTTGTAAGACATTGTCAAACTGGTTCAAAGCATTTACACCACTTTATGAATCTGTCAGAGTACCAGTTGTCCCAATTTTCTTATTAGTATTTAAACTTGTCAGGTTATTTTTTTAAATTGTGTATGTGTATGTGTGTGTGTGTGTGTGTGTGTGTGTGTGTGTGGTGTGTGGTGTGTGTGCATACACAGATGAGAGGAGAGGATATTGGAGATCTTACTCTATTTCTCTCCCACTTATTCCTTTGAGGCAAGGTCTCTCACTGAATCTACACATTGACGTTTGTTGCTAGACTAGGTTAATGGCCAGCAAGTATCAGTGAGCCCCCTGGCTTTGCATTCACAGAGCTGGGGTTAAGGCATGTGTGGCCAGATGGCTTTTTATATGGGTGCTAGGGACCTAAATTCGGGTCCTAATGCTTGCTCACCCAGCACTCTTACCCACTGAACCATCTCCTCAGCCCCGAAGATTTAAGTTTTTTTTTTTTAAAAAAATAATAATAAGATTGAAAACATAATAACCACGTTACTATATACTTATTAACCATCTGTATATAGAAATATCTCACTAAGGTATTTTAAAATCAGTTTTCTAGACATATAGTTTATCAACATCAAATCATCTATCTGAAGTGTTTTACATTTTGTATATTTAGACTTATGTAATCACCAACAAATTATGTTTTACTTTGTAAGACATTGTCAAACTGGTTCAAAGCATTTACACCACTTTATGTATTACACCACTTAAAATATTTTTGTCTCACCCAAAATATTCTCATTAGTAAACTCTTCTCGCCTTCCACCATGGTTCCAACATGGCTTCACATGTGCTTGAACACTGGCCCTCAGTGGGAGGCGCTGTTTGGGAGCTGTTATACCAGGGCCCTGCTCCTGAATCTGTTCCCTGCTTTTGGATCTTCAGTTATGTGAGTTGATACTTATGCTCTTGTCAGAATGGATGGAATCACTTGGCCATGCTGGACCCTATGAATTCATAGATCAAATGCTGTGATTTCCTAAATTGCTTCTGTCAGTTATTTTATCATAGTAACAAGAAAAAATAACTCACCTGTATATACTATAGTGTCAAGTGAAAAAAACAAATGTGTTAGTAGTATTTTGTAAAAAAATTACACATCACATATACATATAAATACTACATTTATTGTTATGTGGATATGCAATATGTATATATAGATACATATGTTCATATATATGTATATATATATATATATATATGAGCAAAAGAATCACATGCAGACCTTAATTGTCTTTTGCTTATGGCATGTTTATTTTCTTTTTTGAATTTTTTGAAATCTCACACTGAACACGTATTATATTTGTAGTCTAAAAATCATTATTTATGTGAAAAAGGCACACAATTCCTTCAGGTTACATCTGTGATGGGGGCAGCATCATTCCAGATATGTTCACTTTATACTTGTAGCCTGATTTCCTTTGGGAAGTGAGCTTGTAAAAACCTTATTCTTCTGGGTTTTGGCAGTGAGTTGGCAGTATGAGCTCGCTGTTTGCAATATATTCGTGAACTGCCTAGGGGAGTCCTGTAAACTACTCCGAGTTGCATGCTCCATTGACAGACTGTCGAGAGCTCAGAAAATGTGATCGGGAACACAAATCCATATGAGCATTGATTCACGGGGTACATCTCTTCTTGTGATGTGTTAGAAGGGAGGGGGTAGCTATTTGCTGGGGCTTGTTCTCCTGGTTAGGGAAACAATGATTCTGGTCATGGAGGTTTGTGTACATGTGTGTACACATTCACACGGGTATGTGACGGTTACCATTTTGTTGTGAAGTGTGTTTAGGCTCATGTGTTTGAACATCTGGTTCTCAGCTGGAGGCTGTGGAAGCTGTGGGAGCTAGAGCATAGAGGACTGAAGTGAGCCGCTATGCTGTGGGCCTTGAGGTTGTAAGCCCAACTCTATTTTTTGACCTTTCTTTTTCCTGATTTTCCCAGATGCCAGCAAGCTCGATCCACCATGATTTTACCACATAATGACCTGTATCCCTGCATGTCATGAGCCAAGATAAATCTTTCTTTTCTTATGTGTCTTCTCTCAGGCATTTTGTCACTATTGGGAGAAGCAGTGACTAAAATAATACAATACATTCTACTTTATAGGTTATTGTGGGTTCCAGTGTGATGACCACTGCAGAGTTTGAGTTAGGGTGGGTCAGGTTCCCATTGCTTCCACGACATTCTCAGTGTAGGTCTGTGGGAAGGAATCTTATTCCAGCTGTGCTTTGCACACACTCACATGTTGCTGAGGATCCACACTTCACTTCCTATCTCCAAAGGTCACATTCTGGAGTGAAACTGAATTTGCATTAACTGTTTGTAACACAATGGGGAGGACCTGAACCAGAGATGGATAAACCCAAAGAGGCTTGTGCAAGCAGAGGGTGGACAGGTGGCTTCCAATAGTCAACGTGAGGGAAATGAAGAGGGATGAGGTTGTGTGTTCCTCTGTGAGTCTGTGCTTGCCCCAGGCCTTAGGATCTGTACCCTAGCATTTTTCTGAACATCATTTCTCTAGATGGGCTGCTTCTCCCAGCGGCTCATTTCTCCTGTCCCATGATGTCAGCCTGAGCAGACTTCTTTAGCATATGATGTTCACTCCACCACACCTCTCCACGACTGTTCACTTTAACTGCGCATGGCAAGGACTCATCTATTTCCCAACCCAGGAATTGAACTGGCCCCTAACAGAAGTGACTTGAAAGAAGACCATATATGATAAGACTGCCTGGTATTACTCCTTCAGCAAATACCTGCAGAGACAGAAAGCCAGATGACTGTGTGCTGCCCAAACTTTGTGGTTTTATTTGGGGATTTGCAAATGAAGGAGGTAGAGAGGATGGATATTCTTTGCCCTCAAACTCCAAATGATAAACTGAAAACTTTTCAGTTCTAACATGTTTACTCAAAATGTTTTCAGATTTGGGATTTGGGAGTTCAGGATAGTTAACTAAAAAAGTCTATGAAAATATCCCCCAAATCTGGAAAACCTCCCAAATCTGAAAGAATGATCCACAAAATTTCAGTTAGAGAATTCTCAACATGCAATTCATAAAGTAGTGTGGAAGCTGGATGTGGTGGCTCACTCCTGGACTCCAGGCACCTGGGAGGCTGAGGCAGGGGAATTGCTGCATAGTCAAGGTCAACCTGGGCTACATAGTGAGCTCCAGGACAGCCAGGGCTATGGAATGAGACCCTGTCTAAAATAGAGGTAAAACAATAAGTGAGAAGCAGTGTTTGAAATGACTGTGTAAAGATTTGTCTCCTGGGATTCCAGGTCTGTGTGATCACCTTCATGAGAGTGGACCAAACCTAGCATCTTCTCCGCTACCCTTCCTCTTCTCTCTCCTCTTCTTTGTACTCATTGTCATCTCCTCCTCCTCCTCCTCCTCCTCCTCCTCCTCCTCCTCCTCCTCCTCATCTTCTCCTCTCCCTCCTCACTGATGTTAGGGGGGAATATCATGTTGTGGGCTGTTCTATGGACAGGTCCATGTGGCAAGGAACTGAGGGAGGCTTATAGCCAACAGCCATGAGAGAACAGAGGCTGTGAGCTGAGATCTGGGAGGAAATAAATGCTGCCAATAACTAACTATGTCAGCTTGGGGAGTGCGTGTTCCCTAGCTGAGTCTGAAGTTGGCTATAGTTCTGTAGGCACTGTGGAAGCAGAGTATAATCCCCACTAAAGCAGAAAGGACTAGCTAAACCACACTAGATTTCTGACTCGCAGAAACTGTGGGCTATGGAATGCATGTTGCTTTCACAGAGTCTTAAAGCTGCAGGGTAGCTTGTCACACAGCAATAGATGGATGTCAGCTGCACAGGCATCTGGGTGACACCAATGTTGAAGCCCAACCCCAGGGTCACCTCAGAAGTTATGAGACCAGATGAATCAAACTTGAGCAATACTTGCTTAGTCCCTGGTATTAGTTTCCTTCTGCTGCTGTTTCTCCAATGTGGCCAGCTGATCGGGAGGGGAGGTGCTGTTTGGGAACATATATAAAATGCAAATGAGCCACTTTAACCTGGAGAACCAAGAAGGCAGCAACATTCTCACAGTGCAGTGCTACCCTTAGATGTGGAGAGCATGTGCCTGGTGATTGGATGTCCTTTATAACTCCAAAAGACAATGACTCTGAACACAAACCATGGGTTGCTGAGCCCCTCAGGGCCCCAGAGAGCTGGTGGTGACTATAGAGAATGCACAGTCTTGGGGAAAATGTCTGGGATGAAAAGTTAGACAGAGAAGACTGTCTCATGTGAATGGGGCATCAGTAGGATCCTGAGGTCTGGTGGATATTTGGAAGGTTTGACCACACTCCCAAACTCAAGGTCAGGAGCTCTTACTAAGCATCACTCAAAGGTCCTGTAGATCTCCCAGTAAGACCCACAGTATATATCCCACAATATATATTCCACAATTCCCCCCAGTAGGTCTCACAGTAGCTGTAGAGGAACTGGGGGCCCTGGGCACAGCCAGAACGTGCTGAGTGTAGTATAGTTTCTTGCTTTTGTCTCTAGACCAGAATTATTTTGTAAACATTAAAAAAAATTACTGTAAAAATGCATATACCCTGATTTTTGCCCCTGGCATCTTTGCCTCTGTTTCTCCAAAGACAATGGATCTCATACTTCCCTTTCTGCAGCCTCATCTTCCTCATGCCAGGCATTTCTGTTCTTCAGGGCCCTTCTGCCGGTGTGCAAATTGCATCCCAATGATAATACACATCTGGGATATTTAAGCCCTGCTTTACTGGGTCATCACCAAAGAATTGTGAAGAAGTTTTACCATACAAGAGGATCTTTAAGAAACAGAATTCCTTTGACTGATTTCCAGAGCCTTTGGACTTGGGGGCTGGAAGAGCAGGTGATACTCAGTTTCCAAGCCAGGACAGAGGCCAGCCTGCCAGCCCTCGGGGAGTGAGCACAGGAGGGGTGTGGTGGTTTCATTCCGCACAGAGGTGACTGAATGGCTAAGTGTGCCTTTGGAGGGCTGATGTGTAAAGGGAAAAAGAGAAGGAAGGGAAGGGAGAGCCATTGTGTCTGACTTTCAAGGTTACCTGCAGAGACAGGAACACAGTTCCCTGTGGCCCGGGAAGGCAATTCCTTTCTGATAGCTTTCTAGTAAAGAAAAAAGACTTTTTTTTTGGTTAACAGTGCCTTGCATTTATCTCACGTCTTTCTCCAGAGAAGCAGAGGAGCTTCTGAGATGTTATCTCTAGGAGCAGCTGATGACCTCATGGTGAACCCAGCCCTTTGTCCATAATCCAATCAATCATCTGCAGTCTGCTGACTTCTTTCAAGTGACTAGCAGGATAGGTGTAAAAATCACCACTGGAGTGGGCAGCCTGTGCTGGGGTGGGCTATCACCTGCTTTCATCCAGGATCCTTTAGCAGCTCTTGCTTGTGAGTCCTCTTAGCTGGTGTGTGTGTACACGAGTGAGAGGCTCTCCTTCTGTAGACCAGGCTTGGAACTCACTATGTAGCCCCAGCTGCTATGAACTCATGGTAATTCCACTGCCTCAGCCTCCCAAATGCTGAGATTACAAGAACTAGCTAACACACTTAGCCATTCAGCTGTCTGGAACTGAGGGGACTTTATTCAAAGGAAAGTTCTGCCCAGACGTCAAAACCCACAAGAAGTTCATAGCTGGAAGCCGTCTTCTCTGTCTGCCTTGCTTTGGATTGCACAGCTTCCGGAGTGTCTCTGTCTGCAGGGCTTGTCACCTTCGGCCGCTCCTTTCCCAGGTCCCCTTTTCTGTAGCACTAGCTAACCCCCAAGTGGCTGGTCTAACTCTGGAGTTTCCAGTTTCAGGACAAGAGGAAGCAGAGTGGTTATCTCTGATCTGACGTTACCCTGGCCAGTCTTGGCTGTGGGACGGGAGGGCTTCCTGCCTGCTTCCCTCGTCCAAGGGAAGACCTGTGCCTTCCTTCTCTGCTTCAGTTTCTTCTTGCTTGGAATAGCCTTGACTTTGATTCCCAGATGACTCTCAGCCTCTTTGTGACTTTTCCCAAAAGGCATTCCCAGCCACCACCCTTGCTCTACACAACCCTGAACGGCCCTCTCCTCTACCGTTTATATCTGTTAGCTCATTTGTGTACTCAGCCTCTCTGCAACTAACACAAGTACTGTTCGGGTTGTGTGTACTTTTTTCTCTTGTTCATTTTTCTCTCGTGGACGCTAGCTAGCATAGTGCTCACCCAATGAAGGAATGTATCCAAAATAATGCATCTCCTCTCACACAGCCTTTGAGCTGTTTGCTTTTATGCTGTATTAGTACTGGAGGAAAAGTTCCTCCTTTTTAATCAGCACCTATATCCTAATAAAGAAGTTTGGGAAAAAAAAATCATATTAGCTACTAGACTTTCCACCTTGGGGAAATAAAGACTGGAGTGTAGCCACAGTGTGGTATTCCAATGCCTATGGTTCAGGAGCCTTTGTTTCTTTATTGTATTAGAGAATTAGCAAATGTGTGCTGGGAGCAACTTTCTTTGTATTTTTATAACAAGATATATATGTAAATATATGCATATAATAGTATATGTAGATTGTGGTTATGTTACTTAGACCTATGTTGATGACCATGAACTTAATAAATTTATGTTAGGATCACTTTACCTTAAGTCTGAAGCCATAACATCCCATATAGCAAATTCCTTTATAGCAGCAGACAAGGTGTAAGTGGGAGAGGTAAGTGAAAAGTAGACTCCTTTGAGGTAAGCCTCACCATCCCCCTCTGCCCTAGGTGACCATTGCCACCTCCACTGCCTCCTCCTTGCTCATTTTGCTAGAGTGCTGGCTCTCTGGCATGCACTTCTATGCCTCTCGTTATTCCTCATGGTGAGAACCTCCTCAGTTTCCAAGTCTGATCCTCCTTAGCAACAAGCGAGTGTCTTTGCTGGAGTGTGGCAGCTGTGGAGCTGGCATTGGAGGTGTTTGGACACAAACACCTTCTAATCCACTATTAAGTCCTTCAGTTTGTGTTCTCACAGCATTAACCGTAATGAACTCTTCACATACTGATGTCAGTTTAATACGCTGCTTCCCCAGGAAGGGCCCAGTAATTTAGCGTTAATTAATGATGACTTATTGCAAATTATGTTCCCGACTTACTGATGCTCCTGGGTGATACGCACATCTTTCAGATGAAGCCATAATGTTATTGCTTAGCATTCACACAGCACTTCACAAGTCCCAAACACTTGGTAATTGAGTTAGCTGCATTGTCACCATCCCTCAGGCGGATCCTGTCATCTGGGTCAGTAGAGGTGTCCCTCATTATAGGTAAACTTGACACTCTGAATTTCAAACTTGCCAAATTGATATAGTAGAAGAATTTCATCTTCTTGTCCCAGTGTAGACAAAGGTAGAAGGTGTCTGGGGCTTGGGCCTTTCATCAGTTATTCCTTGCAAGGGGTAGCTTTTGGGGCATAGTGTGGTAGGGTGGCTCTGCCAGGTATTTTAAACAGCCAAGCAACACTTGAGATGTATGTATGAGAGGAGATAAAAAAAAATAAAGGGATGAGCTAATTGGTGAAGAGAACCCTGGAAGAGAAATGTCACAAGGAGGGGCCGACAAGATGACATAAGGACTTGAGTTCAGGCCCCTGAAATCCACATAAAAAGCTGGGTATCGTGGCATAAGCACCAAGTCTACCATTGGGGAAGTAAGAGACAGGGAAATCCCTGGGGCTTGTTGGCCAGCTAATTAAACCAGCTGGTGAATTCCAGATTCAGTAAGAGACTCTGTCTCAAAAAAAAAACAAAAACAAAAACAACCAAAATGATGAGTGATTGAGAAGACTTGATGTTGACCTCTGGCTTCCACATACATGTACACACATGCACATACCCCTCCCATATATCCACATATGCAAATATACACACCAAAATAAAAATAAAAATACCAAAGAGGAGAAATAAACCATTAATTTGGACCATGTTCTTAATGAATATGAACTAAGTAGTATATATATTTTTTTCTCACCCAACTTTCTGTGCTGTGGATATTACAGTTGGTATAATTGGATATGTCTCCATTTGAGAAGGGGAAAGTGTGGAACAAATTCAAGACTGAGTGTCTAGCCAATCAGCCGGGACAGGAGCTGTGACTTGGAGGAAGTCTGCGGTCATTTCTCGTCTCCCTAACCCCGCTTCTCTGCTCACCACGGTTGCCCTTTTGTGCTAGACACATTACAGAGTCTAAAATATTAAACACATCCATTTGAAACAATATTTTGATTTCTAATAAATGATAAGGAGAGGGGAAATGAGATTCCCCTCTGGCTAGAAAAAGGGCAATCTTTACTCTCCATGGGAGAAAGATAAGCCTACTTGATTTGTGGAGATGATGTCAAAATTAAATTATTTTTCTAGAAACTTATATAAAAATATCCCAACTTGTCCTTCTTGGGGCACAGTTGCCTTCTCCTTTGTCACGATCCTGCAGCAAACTCTGGGACCTTAATTAATCTGGTCTTGATTTTATTGCTGCTTTTCTGTCTTGCCCTTGTCTTGCTTGGCCAACTTCATTTGAAAACACTGAAATTGGCTCCCACAACAGACAACTCGAAATTCATTTTGAGCTCAAATATGAGTAGAACTCATCTCAGAATCTGCTATTCATTATTTCTCAGCTCTTGTATCAAAACCTTTTGATGGAACCCAAGCAAACTGGAGACATATTCAAATCAGGTTAGCAATTTGCACCTTCACTGAGGGCTTAGCAGGACAGCTTTGTTCTGATGCTTTGACAAAAAGTCTGTCTGGATCCGTCAGATAATGTAGCCTTATTCGAATCTGCGGCTACATCTCAGGGTCAAAAATGATGCTGAACCAATTTGTGTCTCAAGTAGGACCAAGGAGCCTCAAAAGATCAAGCTCACCTGAGATGGTGGGAGATATCCTTGGGCTGACCTCTGCTTCCCTGGATCACTGTATTGCAGAAGCTTCGAGGAGGGGGTGGGCAGAATGGCTCTGGAGGAAAGGTTTGTGGCAGGCCCAGTGACAACTTAGGTGTGTGTCTGAAATTCAAATGCTGACTGTAGGGAGCTGCGTTGTACCACGCCCTAAAGGTGGCGCTGGTTTCCGCCTTCCACCTTTTCTGAAGGTGAGTGCTCTCGGGAGTAAGCAACTCCTTATTGGCTGTAGGCAAGGATGGTGGCTTGCTTCCGGCGCCTGGGGACCTATGGGCAATGTCTACGTGGCTTACCAGGATTGGAAGCCCAGAGGGTATTTAGCCACGAGCGGATTTCACCCGGGGTCGTTCGTCATATGTCTGAGAGTGAGAGTGAGTGAGTGAGTGAGTGAGAGACAATAAGATAATTAAAGGCCCGAATAAACTGCAAAGGGAAGGATCCGGTGTTGCGTGTTCCTTGCTGGCGAGGTGGCGCGCGACAGCTGACTTTGCTTCTAAATGAGTGCTTCTAGCGTGAGTGACTCCATGCGTCAGTTTCTTCACTGAGAAAATTGGTGTATTTATATCCATCCCATCATGTTGTAATGGTTTGATTAAATGAGATGATGTATTTAAAGATTCTTGGCAGGTGATGAATGCTCAAATGAACCACCTTCACATCTTAGTACAGAGTTAGGATGTGGTGGGACAAACAGGGAGAGAAACATAGAAAGCAGGACAGCGGAGCTGCAAGAAACTGACACTGGGAAAGATTCGCCTGCTGATGCCTCCGTGGAGACACAACAAAGCACACACATTCCATTTCCATATCATCTTTATAGACACGATTCATGGGAAGATGAAAGAGGTCCCCACCCAGGCAAGTAGGTGGGGGATGGTCAGAAGAAGTCTCCTAGAGCAGCTGGGATAGCAAGCATGCTGTGCAGTGTGGACTCGGGTGCTCCGCCCTCTGCAGGCGTTGGGAGGAACACGATGATTTAAGGGGCTTCAACACAACTGAGAGAGTCTTTTGACCAATTGTTAAACATGTGTGGATTCTCATGTGCTCTGCTTTTGGGGGTGCTCTGCTTTTGGGGGGCTCTGGACTCCATGTAAAAGAGGCTTCTTGATGCATGTGAAGTTTTCAGGCAGGCAGGATGCAATGCTTATTTTTACTCTGCATTTTGTTTATTGGTAGAGTTTGCTGTTTGTTTTCACAATGATCCAAATTCCTGGGCCTCTTAAGCATTTCTGTAGATCACATAGTGTCTTTCTGAGTCCTGGTTCTTTGCTTTGCTGTATCGGACCATTATCGGCCTTGAAGCTTAGGGTAGATATGTTTAAATAGAACAGGCCAGATATAGAACCAAGTCTCAGGGCCAAGAATGACCTTGAACTGGCTGATGTCAAGTTGGAGGAGCAAGTCTTTTTGTCTCTTTCTATGACTTAATCCATGCCCATTCTAAGGTCTCAGTTCCCACACACTCTTTGCTGTGTTTTTGGCCTGTGTTGACTTAGTAACTGTTCCATTCCTGTGAAGAGACACCATGACCAAGACAACTCTTGTAAGAGAAAATATTTAATTGGGGCTGGCTTACAGTTTTAGAGGTTTAGTCCATTATCTTCATGATGGGGAGCATAGTGGCATGCAAGCAGACATGGTGCTACTGAAGTAGCTGAGAATTCTATATCTGGCTCTTCAGGCAACAAGAAGAGAGAGACACTGGGCTGGGCTTGGGTTTTGAAATCTTTTAGCCCACCCCCAGTGACACACTTCCTCCAACAAGACCACACCTCCTAACTTTTCTCAAGTAGTGCTGTTCCCTGATAACTAAGCATTCAAATATATCAGCCTAAAGGGGCATTCTTATTTAAACCATCACAGCCCTGTACCAAAATGTGACTGTGCTGAGGGTTATTTTAAAATGGTGGCTTTAGCAGGTTTCCCCATTTTGGTCTGGTACAAGCTTGCAGCCTTATAGAATCATAATTTCCCTCCAGCCTCTTCTACATTCACCCAAAGGGACAGTTGCTTGCAGCCACCCAGAAGATGCAGCCTTGGGTATGACCTGTGTCCTTCACTAAGAAGACCTGCCCTCAGAAGTACCACTGGGATGATAAGAACCCCCTCTTTCAGATAAACAAAAGGGCTTCTTTAATGAGGCCACCCACATGAAATGCCTTATTCCTGCTATCATTAGAGTTTGACTTCTTGTTTCCTTACTAGAACTTTTCACATTTAAACTTTAATTCTAACTATTTTGTCCCTACTTTTCTTGTCCAGTTGAAGCTTCTTGCTCAGTTTAAGGATCTGAAGGTCCATGTCCGTCTTTCTACCTTTGTACTCCCAACACCTGGAAGAGGGCCAGGAATGTAGCATGCCTGAATAAACAATCAACAACATGTGGAGGGCTGAGGATCAGTCCAGTTTGTACAGGTCTGGATTCCAGCCCCAGAACCACACAAAATTGTGTGTGGTGGTCCACACCTGCAATCCCTCACATGAAAGATGGAGATGATTAGTAGTCCAAGGTCCATCCTTATTATATAGAGCTATACAAGGAGGGAGGGAGGGAGGGAAGAGAGAGAGAGAGAAAGAGAGAGAGAGAGAGAAGGAAGGAAGGAAGGAAGGAGCGGTGGAGCAGACAGACAGAATCTGGGGGTCAACACGGAGCTGGGGACTCCCAGTGAAGACAGTGTCTATGGTTCATAGGGGAATAAGAATTACAAGAATTAAATATGTGTTCTGCTTTTTATTGTATTACTGATTAGGAAGTTTTATCCACTATTTATTTCAAGGAATTTAAACCTGAAGAAGTGAAATGACCTTTCTCAGGTCACCAACTGGAATCTATATCAGTTGTCTGGTTCTAGAAAAACAATTGCCGATCTTGTACATTAAACTCATCTAGGGAGCTTCTAGCTATTAAGATGCACATTCAGGATTTGGTGCAAACCAGAGCTTGTAGAAGAAACTCAAGAATCATTAATTTAAAACATTTCCTGGATATGGCTGGTGGGATGGCTCAGTGGGTAAAGGTGCTTTTGGCAAAGCCTGACAACCTGAGTTTGATCCCTACAATTCACATGGTGGAAGGAGAGAATTGACTTCTGCAATGTGTCCTCTGGCCTTTACACTTGAGTCACAGTGCACACCCACAATAAATAAATGTAAAAATAAATTCTTAGATGGTAACAGTAGACAGCAAGGCTGAGAGAAACCTCTAGACTAATACTGGCAATTCTCAGTGTGAGTTCCTGAATAACAATACCAGCATATCCTGGATGTAGCATTGACCAACTGGTTTTGTGTGTAAGATCAGACACACATATTACTAGCACCACACTAGAGTTTATTCAGGGGAGTTGCCAGGTGAGTACAAAGGAGAGAAGCAGAAGAGAAAAACAGACTGACTTTTATGTGGTGGCTCCTTTTAAGAGAACGAGTGGGCACAGTTTTATGTAACCACACCCAGGGGCATGCCCTCTGTATGCAGCATGTTCTGCTGGTACCATGTTGCCTTTACCATGTGGCCACTGCCTTCCAGGAATTCTTGTTTTACCAGGTACCATTTTGGGTTCATTACATGGCATACCAAGAATTCTTACATCTCACCCTTATGTTTATTATAAAAAAGAAAGCTGGGTTTATGTAGGGGGGCAGAGGAAAAATGGATTGGACCAGAACAGGGACAATGGATCTCTTAAGGCTGCTTCAAGCTGTCTTAAGGGTGAAATTTGTCTTTTTGGAAGATGAGAGCTGTATCCTCTGGTGGTGGGTTTTTTGGCTCATTTCCTGTAGTCTGGGTGAGTTTAAGACATAGGATGATGACTTATGACTTTCTGGAGCTTGGAAAAAACTTTGAGTTAGTGAGAGAAGCTTGGGAGGGGACTCTTCTATTACGGGGTCTGGAGGTCAGATTAAGAGAAGAGGAAAAAGAGGGAGAGGAAGAAGGCTTGAAATTGGGACATGTATAACCTTAAGTTAGGCTTTGTCCATACTTTAAATAAACCTCAAGGTAGCTGTTTGGTGTTTCTTCCTTCTAGGGGACTCCAGCAGCACAATATCTTTTGCTAGATCTAGAGATGGAAAGAGGTTAAAATGTCTCATGTTTTTTTATTTACCTGTTGCCAAGGTTAAAATGGCTTCTGGTTCCTTTCCTTTGGTCCTCTGGGGTGGCAGGGAACAGTCTCTGTTTTACCTGTTATCAGCTCTAGAAATGGCTCCTAGTTTCTTTCTCTAGTCCTCAGGGGGTGGGCAGTCAATTGTTTTCCAATGGTAAGATGGCTTCTGGGCTTTTCCATTCTCCAGAAGTGGAGGCTGGAGGGTTAGTTTGTGGGGAAGGGGAAAGGAGAGGTGAAATACCTCGGAGTCTTTTGTTTCTGGTAACCATCTCGACTTCAGCTCTGAGAAGAAGGCTGGAACTGAAAACTCAGAGATAGGAAATTTTAGGGAAAGGTCTCTAGCGACACAAGGATTCTTGGTGTCCCACACTTGGGGGTCAACCTGGGAAGCTGGGAGAGGGTATGGGGGGGTTGAACCTGACAGACTGAGCAGATAGCAAAGAAGTGGCTGGAGTAGCTGGTGAGGCTGGATTTAGCCGAATGTAATGACTAAAAGAAATGAAAGCTCTTACTTTAGCTAAAAAAATCCCTTCCCATTAAGGGTATGGGACAGGTTGGCATGATCAAAAATGAGTGGGTGATAGGGATATCTCTGAAAATCCAATTAAGTGGTGGTGTCTGATGAGGCCAGAATTGTTTCCCTACTGTTTGTCTCCCACCCCGACAATGGAGGCTAGAAAGAGAGATGAGACCCCCAAAGCTCCTGCAGGACAGAGTATGTGGCTCCAGTGTCCATGACAAAGGAGATGGATTGCCCTGATACTGTATAACTATCTAAGGCTCTCTTTTTGTGATGACAGTGTGTTTGGGTTAGGCAAACCCTGGCAGCATCAATTGCCCATGGCTAGGCCTAGGATAGCAGCTGGAGAATGGTTCATGTGTAAGGTCCCCCTGCCATGTGGGGCTTGGGAACAGTCACTTAGACCAGTGTTTCCCTTGATGGCACCCAGGACAAGGCCTGAACAGCCTCCATGAGGCTGTACAAAAGCAGAGACCCGTGGCTGATTGAGATGACCACAGTTAAAGCATGCACTGGGAGGTCTAGGTCTCTGTCATGGGAGGAGGCAAAGGAACTGGTCAGATAGCTTTTGCCAGCAGGAGGTATTTTTCCTGGTGTGTTTTCTCATCTCTCCTGTGATACACCTTAAAAGTCAGCACTAAGACTTCTGCCTGTGGAGTCAGTGGTCCCCTCTCAAGAGATATAAGTTTGGCTCTGATGTCGGTGTAGCCTCGGGTAAAAAAATGGGTCATGAGAAGTTGCCTTCCCTCAGTGTTCTCAGGATCTAAGTTAGTATACTGTGAGAGCACATTTGTGAGGTGTTTAAAAAACTGGGATGGATTCTCCTGTTTATCCTGTACTACCTCTTGCATTTTTAAAAACTTGACAGACTTCAGAGCAGACTTACCAGTAAGCAGGTCACAAAATTGTCTCTGGCTAAGACTCACCTTAATGTATTATAATTCCAATGGGGATCTGCATCTGGAACAGCCTTGGCTCCCACGTGCTGCATTTGTCTGATGAACCTCATCTACATAAGATCTACATAAGTTCTGGCCTGTTCCCAAACTCACCTTCACTCCACAACTTTTTTTTTTTTTTTTTTTTTTTTTTTTTGCTACCTTAGAAAGTTCTGACAGAGAAACAGAGTATAAATTTTCACTATCCCATCTATGCCAGCCACTTCCTTCAGAAGAACTGGATCAGGATCCATAGGAGCCTGAGAGTGAGTGACTGGTGGGGAAAATGTAGGTGCCAGGTTTAGATTTCCTGGAAAGGAAGAAGTTGGAAGAGTTACAGGTGAGCATTGAGATTTGGAAAGTGGAGTTTCCACAGAAGGGTCTGGTCATACGGCTAGAAACAGATAGGCTAGAACAGAAAGCTAAAAGAGATTTAGAATTGAGATGTGGAAAGAGGTAGAGAAACTCTTTCCATATGCCCATACACTTGCAAAAGTTAGCTTCTGTAAGATATTGGTGTCCAGAGAGCCATTAGGTGGCTATTTTGAGTTATTATCTAGGGGGTACTTAGGTCATTTCTTTGTGTAATAATGAATAAGTTTGGTGGTGTCTAGATAAGGCAAAAGCTAAGTGGCTTGAGAATCTCAAGAATGCATCCTAGAGGTGAGGATGGAGAGACATTTTCTGCTGGCTCATTCTCTATTATTGAGGCTTAGAGGGGTGAAATTCCACTGCTAAATCTGAGTTATCATGCAGCCAATGAGTGGTTCAGGGGAACAACGCTAGCTACTGCTAAGGATACTCATCAGCTCTTAGAGTAGGCATTAGGACAAAGCCCAAAACAATGCTAGCCATCACGAGGGGTGAGTGTAAAAACCACATTAGATATCCCTAGACACTCATCAGCACTCAGGATAGGTGTCAGGGCAAAGCCTGAATCAATGCTAGCCACATCTAAAACCTCTTTAGTTCTCAGGAGTAGGTGTAAAACCCACCACAAGCACTCCTCAATACCTAGGGTGGGCATCCAATGCAAACTACTGATAGGAACTCATCATCACCTAGGGTAGGCGTTAGGGTAGAGCTCTGGGGATAGAGTCCAGGAGCAGGATCCAAGGACCCAGGCTGGGCTTTATAACAGGAAAAGCCAAAAATGAGTGTCAAGCGAGAAGAAACAGCCGTGATCAGTGAAGATCATGGCTGCAGGTGGTCATCTGTGAGGCTAGAGTACTACCAGAAAGCCAGATGATCGATGGTCTTTTCCAGAGACAATAGTTTGCGTTTATACCGACTGGAAAGGGAAAACTTACCAATTGAGGTTGGTGGTGTTCAAACAAGCTGTGGCGGAACAGACAGAAGGTGGCCTGATAGTGAGGCCTGGATCAGGACTTCCTGACCTTAGTGCATCTAAGCCCAGGAGACCGCCTGAGTCATGGCACCAAAATGT
>PVIH01020277.1:0-32948 GCA_004025045.1 Sigmodon hispidus | reverse complement strand
CCTGGGGGTCTGTTGTTATGTCCCCCTTTTCATTTCTGATTTTGTTGATTTGGACACTCTCTCTCTCTGTTTTTTGATTAGTTTGGCTAAGGGCTTATCTATCTTGTTAACTTTCTCAAAGAACCAACTCTTAGATTCATTGATTCTTTGTATTGTTCTTTTTGTTTCAATTGTATTGATTTCAGCTCTAAGTTTGATTTTTTCCTGCCATCTACTCCTCCTAGGTGAGTTTGCTTCTAATTGTTCTAAGGCTTTCAGCTGCACTGTTAGGTCTCTAGTGTGGGATTTCTCAAGGTTTTTCATATAGGCGTCTAGTGCTATGAATTTTCCTCTTAAGACTGCTTTCATTGTGTCCCACAAGTTTGAATACGTTGTAGATTCATTTTCATTGAATACTAGGAAGACTTTGATTTCTTTCTTAATTTCCTCCTTGACCCAGAGATAGTTCAGCTGATTGATGTTTAGTTTCCATGAGTTGGTAGGCTTTCTTTGGGTGATGATGTTGTTGAACTCTAACTTTATGCCCTGATGGTCTGATATGTTACAAGGGATTATTTCCACTTTTGTGTATCTGCTGATATTTGCTTTATGACCCATTATGTGGTCAATTTTGGAGAAAGTTTCATGAGGAGCTGAGAAATATGTATATTCCTTTGCCTTTGGGTGGAAGGATCTGTAGATATCTATGAAATCCTTTTGCATCATAACCTCATTTAGACGACTTATTTCTCTGTTGAGGCTCTGTCTGGTTGATCTATCCAGGGTTGAAATATGGGGTATTGAAATCTCCCACTATTAGGGTGTAAGAATTGATGTGGGATTCAAGCTTTAGCAGTGTTTCTTTTACATATGTAGGTGCCCCTATATTAGGAGCATTAATTTTAAGACTGAAATCTCATCTTGACCAATTTTTCCTGTGATGAATAAGAAGTAACCATCTTGGTCCCTTTTAATTGCTTTTAGCTTAAAGTCTACTTTGTTAGATATTAGGATTGCAACCCCTGCTTGTTTCTTAGGACCATTTGACTGAAAAATCTTTTCCCAACCCTTTATTCTAAGCCTGTGTCTGTCTTTGCAGTTGAGGTGTGTTTCTTGTAGGCAACAGAAGGATGGCTTCTGTTGTTGTATCCATCTTGTTAGTGTGTGACATTTTATAGAAGAGTTGAGACCATTGATATTAAGGGAAATTAGTGACCATTGATTCATATTTCCTGCCATTTTTGGTGGCAACTTGTTTGTATTTCCTTTCTCTAGGGTATTCTTCTGTGGACTTATTGATTGTTTGTGATTTCGTGGGTGTATCTGGGGTCCTTAGGTTGAAGTTTTCCCTCTAATACTCTTTGTAGTGCTGGATTCGTAGATAGATATTCTTTCAGTCTGACTTTGTCCTGAAATATTTTGTTTACTCTATCTATGGTGATTGATAATTTTGCAGGGTACAGTATTCTAGTTTGGCAGCCATGCTGTTTTAGTGTCTGTATAACTTCTGACCAAGCCCTTCTAGCTTTCATTGTTTCCATTGAATTCTGTACGTTTTGTGGCTTGATTATAATGTGGCACGCTGACTTTTTTTTGGGATCATACCTATTTGGTGTTCTGTAAGCTTCTTGTATCTTTATAGGCATTTCCTTCTTCAGGTTAGGAAAGTTTTCTTCTATGATTTTATTGAAAACATTATCTGTGCCTTTTGAGCTGGTATTCTTCTCCTTCTTCTATTCCTATTATTCTCAAATTAGGTCTTTTCATGGTGTCCCAGATTTCCTGAACATTTTGAGTTATGGCTTTTTTAGTTTTACTATTTTCTTTGACTGATATATCTTTTTGAGCTACTGAGTCTTCCACTTCATAGATTCTATCTTCCATCTCTTGAACTCTGTTTGTCATGCTTGTATCTGTGGTTCCAGCTTTTTTCTTCAGGTTTTCTATTTCCATCTTTGCTTCATTTTGTGCCTTTTTTATTGCTTCTATTTCAGCTTTTATTTCAGCTTTTAGTTCCTGGCATGTTTCTTTCATACATTTGTTCATCTCTTCCAATTTTTTGTTCTTATTTTCATCTATTTCTTTAAAACTGTTTTTCATATCTTCTTTTAGTGCTTCGATGACCATCAAAAAGGAATTTTTGGTGTTGCTTTCTTCTGTTTCCTCTTCATTGCTCAGTTCAGGTCTTGTATTTGTAAGATCGCCACTCTCTTCTGGAGTTACCATGTTGTCCTTTGTATTATTATATAATTTTTTGCACTGACGTTTGCCCATGGCTTCAGTGGTTCACGATTAGATGGGTCCTGGTCAGTTGTGACACTTGGGTTTGTGTGCCTCCTGTCACCTCTCTGGTCAGGGTCTGATTCTGTCTTTCAGAGATACCTGCAGTTGTTGGTTTGCTAAGTTCAATGTCATGGTGGGAGTATCCAATTTCCCTCAGTAGGAGCTGTGGGTGTGGTCAGGGGCAGAGTTTACATGCCCCTGCTCCAGAGTGTGCTTGGACTCTGCAGAGAGCATTTGGTCGCTGGAGTGGAACCGGAAGCAAAGGGGGATTTTTTTTATTTTGTAATATTTTTATTTTTAGAATTTGCTTGTTTTCATTTTAATTAGGATGTGTGCTTTCTTTCTTAGTTTATGTTTCCCCTTTAGACTCTGTGTATCTTGTGGTTGAACAACGGTTCTCTGCTCAAGTAGGAGACTGGATTCCTTGCAGCTAGCATGCTCTCTTTTCAAGCAGAATTTTTCACCTGAGCTTGTGGGTGAGACATAATGATGAGGAAGGGAGGGGATTGACATAGTATTGTGGACACATCAAAAGAGTAGAGGAGGTCCACATTGGTGGCATACCATGAAGTTCTGCAAACTAATATGGTGTCTGGTCCAGCAGGGAGTATCTGTCAAGAGATAGAGTGTTCAAATCAACAAAATCAAAAATAAAAGGGGGGAAATAACAACGGACCCCTAGGAAATCCAGAGAATTATCAGATAATACTTTGAAAATCTGTATGCCACGAAAATGGGAGATCTAGAAGAAATGGACAGCTTTCTGGACAGGTACCATCTACCAAAATTAAATGAAGATCAGATTAGTTACCTAAACAGGAATATAACCCTTAAGGAAATTGAAGCTGACATTAAAAGCCTCCCCCAGAATAAAAGCCCCGTTCCAGATGGTTTCAGTGCTGAATCCTACCAGACATTCAAAGAAGAATTACTACCATTACTCCTCAAACTATTTCACACAGTAGAAACTGAAGGAATATTGCCAAATTCCTTTTATGAGGCCACAATTACCCTAATACCCAAGCCACTCAAAGACACAACAAAGAAGGAGAATTATAGACCAATTTCCCTCATGAATATCGATGCGAAAATTCTCAACAAAATTTTGGCAAACTGTATACAACAATGTATAAAAAATAATCATCCACCATGACCAAGTAGGCTTCATCCCAGAAATGCAGGGCTGGTTTAATATATGAAAAACCGGAAACGTTATCCATCATATAAACAAATTAAAGGAACAAAACCACATGATCATATCCTTAGATGCTGAAAAAGTCTTTGACACAATCCAACACTCCTTCATGATTAAAGCTCTGGAGCGATCAGGAATACAGGGAAAATATCTAAATATAATAAAGGCGTTTTACAAGAAGCCAAGAGCCAGTATCAAACTTAATGGAGTAAAACTCAAAGTAATCCCACTAAAATCAGGAACTAGACAAGGATTGCCTCTCTTCCCTTATCTATTCACTGTAGTTCTCGAAGTTTTAGCTGAAATCAAGGCAATTTCTTAACTATGAATCTAAGGCAAGTTGTATATGTTATCACAAAATATACATTATCATTCCAAAAGGAATGAGTGGGGGTATTGTGAAGAAATGTTGCCAAAGCAAGACAGAAACCCAGGAAGGGGAGTCGAATTCCTTTAGCTCAATGTCTAGTGTCTCAGGATTACTTTTAAAATCTTAGATGATTCTGACCTTCCAGCTTCTCTGCCTTCAAAAATGCATTTCTCTTGGACTAGTGACACTTCCTTCATGCAGCTGTTCTTGGCAGATTCTTCATGGCTCAGGCATCTCCAACATCTTGAGTCTTCTGTGCAATTTAGTCTTCACTTCCACAGCTTCATGCAAACACTGCTCCTGGCCTTCCAGATTCTTTTTGAAACAACTCTAGTCCTGTCAAACATTACCTGTCCTCAGTATTAGGTATCTGTAATACCCAGAAAGAAGAATTCATGCTCTCCTTTACACATCCTTGCAATTTTCTTTTTTTTTGTATTCAATGAATATTTGTAAAGTATATTTATATACCAAGAACTATTTTTTTCAAGAGTCAGCATAATTTAATTTTTTTTCTTTTTTTATTATTATGAATAAAGAAGTCACATTTTCTATCTTTGTATATCCTTATTCATGGTCCCTTCCCCTTCCCACCATATCAGGTCATTCTGTCTTCTCCACAATCATGCCTCCAAAATTAATGTCATATAAATGACTGTGCCATGTTTCTCTACCAGCTTGAGATGTACCCGTGTCCATCATATTAGCCGTAGCTTTTGCATGCAGTTCTTTTTTTCTCTAGGAGAACTAATTCCTTAGGCACTGTTTAAAATTTGGAAGGTTATGTGGGCAGGGTCTTTCCTTCAGTGTTCTTTCTTATATTTTCAATGGAGAGCATGGAGCCTCTACTTAATGACAGAAATCTTTTAAAAATTACCACCTCACTTTTATCTTATGCCTTGGCTATAAATATTAAGTACCTGTTGTTCTTTTGCTCTGAAAACTGTACATTTTCTATTTATTTTTATGCCATTTTTTAAATTTTATACCTGTGTAAGAGTAATCAAAATAACAACTCCACAATTTTATTTTATGCTGTCTTGAAATTTCCTCTTCTATGTAAACTAGCCCACTACATTTAAATTCAGTCTTATATAATTTATTTTTTCCTTATTAATATGTATATAAAATTTTTTCCCACATCTACAACTTAACCTTCCTTCCTTTTCTTCTCCTGACCCTTTCCTAGCTTCTCCTCACCCTATCTCAGATAGGGCAGAAAAACTGATATTTTTATAAGATAATGCAAATTGTCTTGAGCCTAGCTGCTAATACAGTCTTTTGATCCTTTTGCAATTTTATGGGCCAGGGCCCACAGTACTCATTATTCCCAGCACTTTTGTGTTCTGTGTTATATACCTCACAGAATAAGCCTCAAATTACATAAGATTTAAGACTTCTATCCTACAATGTACATGGCCTGTTCATTTAATCCTCTTTTAAGAGAACAATGTAACAATCAACCTTACTTCCTTTGTACTTCTTAAGCATTTATAGTTGTATCTTAAATTATTTACTCTTCCACAACCATGGATCAGAATAATAAAAGTGAATTAAAAAATGAATAATGAATTTGTTGAAAGCAGCAAATGCAGTAGTGGAAATCAATGTTCTAAATTTACTGGAAAGGCTGAACTCAATGCTTATGGATATTCAGTTTTAAAAATGATGTTTGTAGTATTGTTTGTTATCTAGGTCAACTGGAATCAGTTGGAGGCACTTGACTTAATAATTTATAAAACTGTCAAAAAATTTTTTGTAAAATATCTCTTCCTTTATTCTATTCTTCAATATATTTCCACACTGTTAAATAAAGAAAAGCTCAGAACCTTTGTTAGGGACAGAGAGACAGAGAAATTCATAGCCACAGATGCAGATATACACAATTACACATACGGACACACATAGAAAATTCAAACTCCCCCAGGCAACAGAGGATAGAAGATGTCTAGATGATGAAAGAGAGACTTCAAATCTGGATGGACTTACTCTTGGTTAAGTGATATGAATGGAGAGTGCTTATAACTCTTTTTATGCTTTGACAGTGATGACTAAAGGTTAATCATTAGCTTGTTAAATCAATGCACCAGACTCCTCCTATAGTCTGTTAACCTCTGCTTATAACATTCCACTACTTTTCTCTTAAAAAGTTTCAGTCTTCCACATTCTTCCCCAAATACAGATGATCAAGTTTTTTACATGGATACTTCACCTTCAGAACCATCTTCTTTGTTCTTTACTTATCTGTTGTGATAAAACAGCATGCCTAAAAGCAAGTGATGAAAAAAATGGTTTACCTTGTTTACTCTTCTAAAGAATAACATACCATAAGGACTTGGATGACACAATAACAGGAAACTGAAGCAGGAAGCTGACGATATTTTTGTCAGCATACTAGGAAACAGAGAGCAAATTGGATGTGAGGCAAAGCAATAAACTCATAGAGCCCATCTCTAGTGATGTACTTTCTCCAGCAAAGCTGATGTCCTAGAAATCAAAAACTATTCTCAAACAGCATATCATCTGGGTATCAAATACATGAACTGTTGGAGGTACATTTCTTATTCAGACCAACACAGATACCAATATTTTTGGAATTTTATTAGACAAATCGAAGTAAGCCACAAATCATGATTGGACATTTATTTAACAGAGTCAAGGATAGGCAAAAAAGTAAAATTCCAAATTATTTGAAAATTTCTTAATAAAACATAAGTTACATAGAGAAAAATGTGATATTTATAATACTAAATAAAAATCAAGTAATTGTGTGAGTTTTAAGCCTTTTTCTTTAACAAGTTTTTCAGGGAATCCATGACTTGCTTGTTTCTCAGGCTATAGATAATTGGATTTAACACAGGAATTATAATTGCATATAGTACAGAGTCTATGATATCTTGATCATCTGCTTCTTGAGATGGAGGAAAGACATATATGAAGAGAAGAGGTCCATAGTATAAAGACACAGATAAAAGATGGGCACCACAGGTTGAGAAAGCCTTTCTTATGCCTTGGACAGATTTTCGCTGCAAAACTGTGAAAAGCACTAGGGTATATGACACAAGAACTATCACAATGGTTGAGGTTTGAATTAAACCAGCCAAAATAAAGAGCAGTTGACGATTAAGAGTAGAGTCAGTGCAGGAAATCTTTAGCAATGGAATGATATCACAGTAAAAGTGATCTACTATATTGGAATTGCAGAAGGTTAACAGAAATAAAAATCTCTCATGTATTGAAGCATGAAGAATACCACCTATAAAAGATAGGACTAATAGGCATATGCATAATCTATTAGTCATAATCATTAGATAAAGTAGGGGTTTGCATATGGCTACACAGTGGTCATAAGCCATAGCTGCCAACAGGAAACATTCTGTAGTAACAAAGACTGCAAAAGTGAAGAACTGTATCATACATTCAGGGAACGAAATCATCTTACTCATTTGTAAAAAGTTAAGTAACATCTTTGGTGTCACTGTAGATGATAGACAAGCATCCACAAAGGCCAGGTGACCAAGGAACAAGTACATAGGGATGTGTAAGTGGGTGTCATTCCAAATAAGAATGATTAAACCAAGATTTCCTGTAATAGTGATGAGATAGACCACCAAGAACAACAAGAAAAGGGGCACTTGTAAACCTGGAGAGCCTGTGAGTCCTGTAAGGAAAAACTGTGTCAGCAAAGTTGAATTTTTCATTTTTGAGTCTTCACTGGATATCTCCTGAAATGAAACACACAATAAGAGATGTTTGCCAGGACTTAAAAATCAATTATTTGGAGAGTACATCTCAAATGCAATAATAACCATATCAATATATCATTTAATTGTATTGCCTATTACTTATTTTAGACCATGTTTAGGTAAATTAAATAATTCAATATGCAACTATTTTAATTATAAAATGTGATAAAATAGTAAAATTTTTTAAAATGTTGTTCTATTTTAAAATGTAGGTAACATGGCCAGTCAACATGTGAAATGACATTGTGAGTGATAAGTAGAGTAAAAGATAAAGTTACAAAGTCTGTAAACTATCAAGTTAGTGTTTTTTATGTATTCAGTGTGTGTAAAAGAAACAGGACTTTCCTTCTGTGTTTATGTTAATTAACTGAAACTGAACATGTAGACAGGTTTGCAAATTTGGAATATGAGCACCCTCTGAACATCCAGGTAATGTTTCTATCATAACATGACTAGAGTATTGATAAGGTATGGATACTTGATGATGTTGTGTGGATCACGCATCTGACATTTCAAAAATAATTTGATGGAGTTATGTGAAAAAAGCTTTCTTAAAAGGGATGCATATCACCTATGTTATTAATTTCTCACCCATTTCTACTCCATAAATCTTAATTACAAACCAATGTTTGTGTTGTAGATTTGTCCATTCAATGCCACACAACTTACATATTTTGTTATGTATAGATAAAAATTAAAACACATAAGCAAAAGACCTCCAAGTAAGTGTGTGGAGAGTCCAGCCCCGTACATACTAAAACTTCCAGAGTGATAGTCTGCAAAAGTAATAACTGCCTTCATCTGTGATTAGCTGGGGTATGATGCTTCCTCTAGAATTACTTCCTTGATTTCTTTAACCTTTTCATGTCACCCAAATACATTCTAACAATTTCTTTAAGAGGCTCAAGTTAGAATCAAAGGAAAGATAAAAAGAAATCCCCTGGCTAAAGTCATACATACTCACAATCCCCTCACTCATATAATGTAGTATGAAAATCATTCCTGGGACATGTAACAAGACAATGTGTCAAACATTTGTTATTAAAAAAATTAGAAAAGCATACTAAGGAAAGTTCCTCTAGAGAGTTGAACACTGTGACCCTAATGACAAGACAGATACTAAGAATTACCAAATACAAATATACTATCCAGTACCAATGCTCCAGTAGTGTAAGCAATAGAGATCCTTGACTGCTGAAAGTAAGACACTTACAGACTTTGCTGAGAATGGTTTCCAGAAAGTGACAGAGGTGATATCAATGAGTTACAAAAACTGAGTAGTAGCAGGAATTCCAGTGTAAAGAAAGATGCTCTGGAAGAGCCAAAGGTCATGGGGGTATGGACAGTTTTTTATCCACTTAAATTTGAAATGTGCTAGTGGAACATGTTTGATAAATACACCAAAAGGGAAAAATAAAAATTATCAAGAAGGAAAAAGTACAGAAAATGGAGCTTAGGAGGCATAAAACGTGAATAAATGTAGGAAAAGAAGTAGAGTCTCAGAAAACATACGATGAACAAAGTATGAAGTCATAGATAGGGCTAACAGAGAAAGAATGGAAAACAAATCAGGGGAAAATTTCCACACCCGAGTGAATGTCTGTCTTCTCCCTGGTACTCATTGATCACTTGATTGCAGCCAGTTGAGTGTTTATTATTTCCCTTCTGAAAAAAAATCCACATTCTTTGTCTATAAATCTGTGTTAGCAAAAGTTATTGGTTTTCAATTTAATACAACAAATTTTGTGCTGTGGGAACATGGATTCATGGTTGAATGACAGCTTCTTGCATATTTAAATCTTACTGTATCTTTGTTATGACTAAAGTTAGAACTAATTTTCTCAAGGCACTATTCTAGTTTTATGTAATAAAATTTTCATCTCCATTAGTTTAATGTTTTCTGGTAGAGTAAAATCATGCTAAACATTTTATACTTATGTAGGTTATACATAAAGTCTTAATATTTTTAATGTTAAGTGAATTATTCTGTAAAATGTGTTTTCAGGCAATCACAAATATTTATGTTTATATATGAATATGTATAACTTCATGAGACATATATCCTTCATTCTATCTCCCACCACATGTGCATCATTCTATACTAGTATGTATATGTGTGTATATTTAAGTAATCTCAGAAGAATATGGCAATACAATAAAATTAATATTTATGTATTAGCCTTGAAGATTTTAACTAAAAAATTTATTAAACAGGATAATAATTTTATGTAATTATCAGAAGAAATTTATATGTGAAAATAACAGCTACTTAGGTCTTTAAAAACCACTATTTTTGTTGTACATAACTAAATTTATTGTTAAGTGCATAATTAAACATTATAAGCAAAAATAAGAATTGTTAAACTATATTTTTATGCTTTCTACAGTTTGTCTATGAGTTTTAATTTATATCTTTCATAACAAAATCTAAGTTGTGTGGAAATGAGTGAATAAATCTATAACATGAACATGTGTCTGTAGTCAAAATTCATGAGATAGAAAATGGGACAGAAATTAATAAAAGGATATATATCTCCAAAAAGCTACTTTCACATAGTTTCTTCAAATGCTTTTTATATAGTCGGCTGCATGTTTCACACACTGTTGCCAACTCTACATACCTTATCAATACTCTAGTTATGTTGTTTATATTTTCTTTGATACCAAGCAGGAATCTGATAATATAAATATAAAACAACAGTAATTTAACCAGCCTTTATCTTTTCAGAAAATTGATGCATATTATTAGAGAAATTGTTTCCATCTTACCCATATGGTGAGATGTGTTGCAGAGGTCTGTAGGAGCTGTTGGGATTTCTAAAGCAGCAAAGACTCAGCAGTGCAGGGATGTGGGGAGACTGGCAACAATGATTAAGGCAGAGGTTTCCTTAGGAGCTTTTATTCCTTAAGCACAGAAAACATGCTGTCGATATGTTTTCTATTGAGTTGAGGTCAAACAATTACAGCCCTAAAAGGAGGATAGAAATTCTCACCTGATATCACAAGAGTTCCCTGAGGACAAAGGGCAGTTGTTACGCAGGGCAATGTGGATTGGACACAGGAGGGGAGTCCAAATCATTCCATGGGGCATTATAAACTTTTACATTGTGAATATCAACTCACAGTATCAAAGCCCAGCTGAAATTATTGAAATTGCCTGTTACAGTACTATTTCTGGTCAGAAGTGACACTTCTGACAAGTTTAGGCAAACAATTTTTTTACAGAGAAAATTTTGTCTTCCAGTGGGCAGAAACCTTCTCAGCTCCTGTTTAGCCTGTCTTGAAAGTCACGGATTATAGAAATCTTAATGGTCCCCAAAGCTGCCTTGATCTTTCATATTTTGGGCTGGCAAATTCAAAGAATCAACATCAGAGTCCAAAGAAATATCCTGCAGATAAAAAGTTTATTATTTTATATTTGTACTCAAGAACTCAAGAGGGAAATGAAAAAGAAATAAAAAAAAAGTGGAAAGAAGTACGGGAGTCAATGAGAAAGGAGAGGGAGAGAAAAAAGTGTACAAAGGGTGAGAAGAAGGACAAGAGGGACAGGGAGAGGCACTGAGACAGAGACAGAGCAGAGCCATCTCCCAAACAGAAAGATAACATACTGCATTCAGCACTTCCTATAGTCAAGAAGGAACAAAAGCCACAGAAGTTGTATTGATTATAGACAGAGGATTGGCCTCACTTTTTCCTGTTACACTGGAGCATTTGAAAAGTATAGAAAATCTTTTGCACTTGTGCAAAACTCAGAAAAAAAATGTACGGTAATATGTAGAAAAATGCAAATAGATCCAAACTATCACCCTGCACAAAACTTAAATCCATGTGGATCAAAGACCTCAACATAAACCCAGCCACACTAAATCTGATAGAAAAGAAAGTGGGAAATATCCTCCAAAGCATTGGTACAGGAAACCACTTCCTAAATATAACATCAATAACACAGACACTAAGAACAACAATCAATAAGTGGGACCTCCTGAAATTGAGAGGCTTCTGTAAAGCCAAGGAAACAGTCAGTAAGACAAAACAGCAGCATACAGAATGGGAAAATATATTTTTTATCCCTACAAGTGATAGAGGATTGATCTCTAAAATATATAGAGAACTTAAGAAACGAGAGATACAAACCCTAAACAACTCAATAAAAATAGTGTTTAGACCTGACCCAGTCTTGATGTTGTGGTGAGGAAAGTGAATCTGCCTGGAGTGGATGCTGAACTAAGCCACTTTGGGATTGTGGGACTTCCTGCCCTTGCTAGGGAGGAGATAAGGAGATGGGGAAGAGAGAGACAGTGACTGGGATGGCAGGAGGGAGAAGGGAGTTTGAATAAGGGGATACATGGATAAGAAAAATGAGACTTTATTCATAATAAAAAAAGGAAAAAATGGGTTTCAGAACTAAAAAGGAAATTCTCAGCAGAAGAATTACAAGTGGCTGAAAGGCACATGAAAAAGTGCTCAACATTTTTAGCCACCAGAGAAATGCAAATCAAAATAACTTTGAGATACCACCTTATACCTCTTAGAATGGCTAAGCTTAAAAACACAGATGACAGCCTATGCTGGAGAGGTTGCAGAGCAAGGGGAACACTCCTCCATTGTTGGTGGGAGTGTAAACTTCTTCATCCACTCTGGAATGCAGTATGGCCGTTTCTCAGAAATCTCCCCAGGGATCCAGAATATACCCTAAAGCCACACATTCGCACCCTAATAGCATTAGCTCAACTATGTTCATAGCAGCATTATTGGTAATAGCAATAACTTGGAAAGGATCTTGATGTCTCTCAACTAAAGAATGTATTAACACACTGTGGTACCTGTATACAATGAAGTACTACTCAGCAGTAAGAAAAATGATCCCCGAAGTGCTGTCTGCAGAGTCCCAGCACACTCTGGAGCAGGGACAGATAAACTCTGCCAGTCACCATACCCACAGATCCTGCTGAGGGAATTTGCATGGCTACCCACCTCCACCTCCAACTGAGTGAGCCAACAGCTGCAGGGGTCTCTGAAGGACAGACTCATACCCTGACCAGAGAGGTGACAGGAGGCACACAAACCCGAGTGCCACAACTGACCAGGACCCTTCTAATCGTGAACCACTGAAGCCATGGGCAAATGTCAGTACAAAAAATTACATAATAATACAAAGGACAACATGGTAACTCCAGAAGAGAGGGGCGATCTTACAAATACAAGACCTGAACTGAGCAATGAAGAGGAAACAGAAGGAAGCAACACCAAAAATTCCTTTTTGATGATCATCTAAGCTCTAAAAGAAGATATGAAAAAAAGCCTTAAAGAAATAGAAGAAAATAAAAACAAAAAATTGGAAGAGATAAGCAAATCTATGAAAAAAACATGCCAGGAACTAAAAGCTGAAATAAAAGCTAAAATAAAAGCTGAAATAAAAGCTGAAAAAAAGCTGAAATAGAAGCAATAAAAAAGGCACAAAATGAGGCAAAAATGGAAATAGAAAACCTGAAGAAAAAAGCTGGAACCACAGATACAAGCATAATAAACAGAGTTCAAGAGATGGAAGATAGAATCTCTGAAGTGGAAGACTCAGTAGCTCATCAGTCAAAAAAATACTAAAACTAAAAAAGTCATAACTCAAAATGTTCAGGAAATCTGGGACATCATGAAAAGACCTAATTTGAGAAAAATAGGAATAGAAGAAGGAGAAGAATACCAGCTCAAAGGCACAGATAATGTTTTCAATAAAATCATAGAAGAAAACTTTCCTAACCTGAAGAAGGAAATGCCTATAAAGATACAAGAAGCTTACAGAACACCAAATAGGTATGATCCCAAAAAAAAGTCAGCGTGCCACATTATAATCAAGCCACAAAACGTACAAAACAAAGAAAAAATTTTAAGAGCTGCAAAAGAAAAGGGCCAACTCACATATAAAGACAGAACCAGCAGAATAACGCCTAACAATTTAATGGAAACAATGAAAGCTAGAAGAGCTTGGTCAGAAGTTATACAGACACTAAAACAGCATGGCTGCCAAAATAGAATACTATACCCTGGAAAATTATCAATCACCATAGATGGAGTAAACAAAGTATTTCAGGACAAAGTCAGACTGAAAGAATATCTATCTACCAACCCATCACTACAGAGAGTATTAGAGGGAAAACTCCAACATAAGGACCACAGACACACCCATGAAATTACAAACAATCAATAAGTCCACAGAAGAATACCCTAGAGAAAGGAAATACAAACAAGTTGCCACCAAAAATGGCAGGAAATATGAATCAATGGTCACTAATTTCCCTTAATATCAGTGGACTCAATTCTTCTATAAAATGTCACACACTAACAAGATGGTTACAACAACAGAAGCCATCCTTCTGTTGCCTAGAAGAAACACACCTCAACTGCAAAGACAGACACAGGCTTAGAATAAAGGGTTGGGAAAAGATTTTCCAGTCAAATGGTCCTAAGAAACAAGCAGGGGTTGCAATCCTAATATCTAACAAAGTAGACTTTAAGCTAAAAGCAATTAAAAGGGACCAAGATGGTTACTTCTTATTCATCACAGGAAAAATTGGTCAATATGAGATTTCAATCTTAAAATTTATGCTCCTAATATAGGGACACCTACATATGTAAAAGAAACACTGCTAAAGCTTGAATCCCACATCAATTCTTACACCCTAATAGTGGGAGATTTCAATACCCCATATTTCAACCCTGGATAGATCAATCAGACAGAGCCTCAACAGAGAAATAAGGAGTCTAAATGAGGTTATGATGCAAAAGGATTTCATAGATATCTACAGATCCTTCCACCCAATGGCAAAGGAATATACATATTTCTCAGCTTCTCATGAAACTTTCTCCAAAATTGACCACATAATTGATCATAAAGCAAATATCAGCAGATACAAAAAAGTGGAAATAATCCCTTGTAACATATCGGACCATCAGGGCATAAAGTTAGAGTTCAACAACATCATCACCCAAAGAAAGCCTACCAACTCATGGAAACTAAACATCAATCAGCTGAACCATCTCTGGGTCAAGGAAGAAATTAAGAAAGAAATCAAAGTCTTCCTAGAATTCAATGAAAATGAATGTACAACATATCCAAACTTGTGGGACACAATGAAAGCAGTCTTAAGAGGAAAATTCATAGCGCTAGATGCCTATATGAAAAACCTTGAGAAATCCCACACTAGAGACCTAACAGCGCAACTGAAAGCATTAGAACAATTAGAAGCGAAGTCACCTAGGAGGAGTAGACGGCAGGAAATAATCAAACTTATAGCTGAATTCAATACAATTGAAACAAAAAGAACAATAGAAAGAACCAACGAATCTAAGAGTTGTTTCTTTGAGAAAGTTAACAAGATAGATAAGCCCTTTTTACTAATCAAAAAACAGAGAGAGAGTGTCCAATTTAACATAATCAGAAATGAAAGGGGACATAACAACAGACCCCCAGGAAATACAGAGAATTATCAGGTCATATTTTGAAAATCTGTATTCCACACAAATGGAAAACCTAGAAGAAATGGACAGCTTTCTGGACAGGTACCATCTACCAAAATTAAATGAAGATCAGATTAATTACCTAAACAGGCCTATAACCCTTAAGGAAATTGAAGCTGTCATTAAAAATCTCCTCAAAAATAAAAGCCCTGGCCCAGATGGTTTCAGTGCTGAATTCTACCAGACATTTAAAGAAGAATTAGTAACGTTACTCCTCAAACTATTTCACACAGTAGAAACTGAAAGAATATTGCCAAATTCCTTTTATGAGGCCACAATCACCCTAATACCCAAGCCACTCAAAGACACAACAAAGAAGAAGAATTACAGACCAATTTCCCTCATGAATATTGATGTGAAAATTCTCAACAAAATTTTGGCAAACCGTATACAACAATGCATAAAAGATATCATCCACCATGACCAAGTAGGTTTCATCCCAGAAATGCAGGGCTAGTTTAACATATGAAAAACTGTAAATGTTATCCATCATATAAACAAACTAAAGGAACAAAACCACATGATCATATCCTCACATGCAGAAAAAGCCTTTGACAAAATCCAACACTCCTTTATGATTAAAGCCCTGGAGAGATCAGGAATAAAGGGAGAATACCTAAATATAATTAAGGCAATTTACAAGAAACCGACAGCCAGTATCAAACTTAATGGAGAAAAACTCAAAGCAATCCAACTAAAATCAGGAACTAGACAAGGATATCCTCTCTCCCCTTATCTATTCAATATAGTTCTCGAAGCTAAAGCAATAAGGGAACAAAAAGAGATTAAGGGCATAGAAATTGGCAAAGAAGCAGTGAAGCTATCTCTATTTGCAGATGATATGATTGTATACATAAGTGACCCACAAAATTCTTCCAAGGAACTGCTACAGCTGATAAACACCTTCAGCAATGTAGCAGGATACAATATTAACTCAAAGAAATTAGTAGACCTTCTATACGCTAAAGATAGAAGAGCTGAAAAAGAAATAAGGGAGACATTACACTTCATAATAGTGCAAATAGTATTAAATACTTTGGAGTAACTATAACCAAAGAAGTAACAGACCTATTTGACAAAAATTTTAAATCATTGAAGAAAGAAATTGAAGAGGATATCAGAAAATGGAAAGCTCTCCCATGTTCCTGGATTGGTAGGATCAACATAGTAAAAATGGCAATTCTACCAAAGGCACTCTACAGATTCAATGCACTGTCTATCAAAATCCCAACACAATATTTTTTGGACCTTGAAAGAACAATACTCAATTTCATTTGGAATAACAGGAAAGGCAGCATTGCCAAAATAATTTTACTCAACAAAAGAACCTCAGGAGGTATCACCATCCCTGACTTCAAGCTATATATACTATAGAGCTACAGTAATAAAAACAGCCTGGTACTGGCATTAAAAACAGACTTGTGGACCAGTGGAATAGTATTGAGGATCCAGACATCAACCCAAAAACCTATGAACACCTGATCTTTGACAAAGAGGTCCAAAACATTCAATGGAAAAAAGATAATACATTTAACAAATGGTGTTGGCATAGCTGGATGGAAATGTGTAGAAAAATGCAAATAGATCCGAGCCTGTCACACTGCACAAAATTTAAATCCTAGTGGATCAAAGACCTCAACTTAAACCCAACCGCTTTGAACTTGATAGAAAAGAAAGTGGGAAATATACTTCTACAAATTGGCACAGGTGACCAATTCCTAAATATAACACCAGTGGCACAGGCACTAAGACCAACAATCAATAAGTGGGATCTCCTGAAGCTGGGAAGGTTCTGCAAAGCCAAGGACACCCAGCCTACAGAATGGGAAAAGATTTTCACCAACCCTACAAATGATAGAGGACTGATCTCTAAGGTATATAAAGAGCTCAAAAATTTAGAGCCCAAAACCTTGAATAACCCTATCAAAAAATGGGGTACAGATCTAAAAAGGGAGTTCTCAGCAGAGGAACTATGAATGGCTGAAAGGCACCTGAAAAAGTGCTCTTCATCTTTAGCCATCAGGGAAATGCAAATCAAAACAACTTTGAGACACCACCTAACACCTGTTAGATTGGCTAAGATAAAAGGCACAGATGACAGCCTATGTAGGAGAGGATGCAGAGCAAGGGGAACAATCCTCCATTGTTGGTGGGAGTGTAAGCTGTTCAGCCACTTTGGAATGCAATATGGAGGTTTCTGAGAAAATTGAGCATCAATCTCTCCAAGGACCCAGCAATACCACTTCTGGGTGTATACCCTAAAGAGGCACATTCACACTCTAAAGGTATTAGCTCAACTATGTTCATAGCAGCATTATTTGTAATACTAAGAACCTGGAAATAACCTAGATGTCCCCCAACTGAAGAATGGATTAACAAACTGTGGTACATCTACACAATGGAATACTACTTAGCAGTAAGAAAAAATGATATCCTAAAATTCGCAGGGAAATGGATGGATTTGGACAATATCCTCCTGAATGAGGTATCCCAATCTCAGAGAGATAAGCAGGGGATGTACTCACTCACTAGTGGTCTCTAAACAAACAAACAAGAAAAAAAGCCAAACATGCCCAAGGGACAAACCACAACCACCGAACAGCTTGGGATCAGAAACATCCTCGATTGACCTTTCGAATCCCACTCAGCTATAGGAATACCAGACTCACTCCTGAGGGAGGGGGGACAAAACTGGATTTTGCCAGGAGTGGAGACTGATCCAAGCATTATTGGGTCAGTGGGACCATAGGACTGTCTGCTCCCTACCCAGGGAGGGGACGCGGAGTTGCAGAGAAGAAAAATGACAAGATGTGGTGGGAGGGGGAAGGGACCTTGAAAAAAGAATAAATAAATAAATAAATAAATAAATAAATAAATAAATAAATAAAATATAATGTTTAGTTAAAAGAAAAAGAAAAATGATACCCTGAAATTTGCAGGCAATTGGATGGATATGGAGAATATCCTCCTTAGCGAGTTATCACAAACCCAGAAAGAGAAGTAGGAGATGTACTCACACATTAGTGAACTTTAAAAAAAAGGTGTCATTATACACAAGAGCTCAAGGTAGAACATAGCTAAGTAACATAGTGCTTCACTTCTGCGTTGACGGCCTCTGGCAGAGGTGTGGCTGAGGAAGATCTTATATTCTTTAAGGGTCTGGCCACAGGGAGTTTAATTATGCTCCAGTAAGTAAATGAGCAGCATGAATGGGTTGTTTTGTAAATAGGGAGATCATAAGAGTGGGTATGAAACTGATAGCACTGATAACTGAGTTTGATGGGATGCATGATATAAAAACACCAAATAATAAATTAAAAAAGGAGAAAAGGAAAAGTGATAGAAAAGCCTCTGTATATGTGTTCAAGTCAGAAAAAAATTGTAAAACAAGCCTACCGTGCTTTGCAAGCTGTTGTGACCCTGAGACTCAGCAACTTCTTGTTACTACTAGAGGCAACAGCTGAAGGAGGCACTGTTGGAGGTTCTTATCGAGTATATGAAAATAAATTACAGTCTAGGTCCTTAGATCTTTGAAGCAAAGCCTTGAAATCCTTCACAGAAATACTCAGCTTTTGATAAATACCACCTTCACTTATATAGGGACTTCACAGAGCCTACAAGTACAAAGTCAAGAAACCCGTGACCATGTGACTTGAGTCCATTCATAAATCAGATGTTATCTGACATACAGACATTAGTTGCACATCATAATAAAGTGTCAAATTTAGCCTAAGGTATATTCCAGTTACTTGTAAGTATTATTTATCTAAATATCTGTCAGCATTTCCATAAGAGACTGGAAATATTTTGAGGCAGTTGAGAATAATATTGCTCCCATGATTGAAATATTTCTTGGTTCATAGAGACATTATTATTATTACATCATTTTTAATAAATAAAAATTACTATTAAGTTGAGTTATCCTACATGGCGTGATAAAACTTCTGCTAGACCTATAGTTTAGCAAATAAAATGACTGATACCAAAAATGTGTTTCCTTTATTGGAGTTGTTAAGCAGTGAGATCCCATAAGTGCATAAAGATCACAGCTTACTGTCATAGCTCTTGGATAGCACCAAAACAGGATGGTAAGACCCTACTGCTGAAAATACCACATGTTTGAATCACAGAAAACAGAGAAATCAAACTGGTACTCATCTGGAAGCTTCATCTCTCCTGACTAGCTTTCATAGGGCTAAAAAATATTACATGTGCTACCATAGGAAGGAAATAATCATTGCTTGATCAGTTAACCTATTGAGTTACAACTATAACCGATTTGGTAAAACATACACAGTTATGGAGTAGTGGCATGAATCTCTTTCTTATTGTACTTAGGAAACTCATACATTGAAACTCATCTCTGGTCTTATTATCATGTACCAAGTACTTATGACTAAAAATATCATGGGCCCTAGGTGGAGAATCTACCATGATTATTGTCCTAAACATACATTGTATTTGTACTTGTAGATTAGTGTGCTTCTCATTTCTCAGTGGAGACACTTCATTTTACAGTTGAAGGTAATTGCCACACACCTTCAATTGGATAAGGTAAAGAGAATAAGGGACTAGAGATTTTCCACCATAAGTGGGGCATGTATATCATACCTTGTCCTCTCAGTTCTCATGGATCATTTCAGGAGAGCAGATGGAAAGATTAAAAAGTCAAAGTTGGTAGATGGCTTCAAGGTAACAATCTTTTACGAACATAAAAATTTGCACATATGAACTCATAGAAGTATGGATTTTCCTTTTCTGGGGTTTTAGAGAATTCTATTAGGGATGACAATATTGTCTCTAATCTGTGGACCTGAAATCCAAATAATAGACAACAATAATATTTATTAAAATATATTTTTTCATTCAATATTAAAGGTCAGTTTATTACTATATTTTTGAATAATGCATATGCAAAATGCCAAATCTAATTATAAAAGAAGCATTATTTCATAAGTGTATGCTGCTTTTGAATTCCGTGAAGACTAAAGATGAGTTGATGGGAGGTTTCTACTTCAAGCCAACCATCTTTTTAAATGTATTATATGATTAAGAGAAACAATAAATTTTGTATATATTTTGTATATTTGTATATATATTCTGTATATATTTTGCTTCAAGATTTATTTCAATTTTACAAATCTGTCTTTAATGCTTCTTGTCTAAAAACCACCATGCTGTGTTTTGCAAAAGACAAAATGTGTAATAAGACTTTACACTGTAATATTAATACATTTGTATCCAAAATTAAGTGTTACACAAGCCTATATATGATCCAAGACAAACAATAAATAAGCTTTTAAAAGCTTTACTTTAGTGTTGCTCTCTTTGAGATTATACTGCCATAAAAACTTATAAAATACATTTATTTTAAAATGTATATAATTTCAATTGCAAATTATACTCAACTTTTTATGAGTGTTTAAAAAATGCCCAGATAAATCAGATCATAAAGGGATAATAAGCTTTATGTGACTCATAATTTAGAGGTTTTAATATTATTGGTTGAGCCATTCATTTGAGGTTTGTTGTTATGGCACAATTGTATTATGGAACAAAAATTATTTATTTCAGAACAAAAACAGGGAAAAAGCTGGGATCAGAGTCTCAAAATTCTTCCAAGGAATTGCTACAGCTGATAAACACCTTCAGCAATGTAGCAGGATACAAGATTAACTCAAAGAAATAAGTAGCCCTTCTGAACACTAAAGATAGAAAAACTGAAAAAGAAATAAGGGAAACATTACCCTTCATAATAGCTGTAAATAGTATTAAATACCTTGGAGTAACTATAACCAAAGAAGTAACAGACCAATTTGACAAAAATTTCAAATCACTGAAGAAAGAAATTGAAGAGGATATCAGAAAATGGAAAGCTCTCCCATGTTCCTGGATAGGTAGGATCAACATAGTAAAAATGGAAATTGTACCAAAGGCAATCTACAGATTCAATGCACTGCCCATCAAGATCCCAACACAATGTTTCTTGGAACTTCAAAGAACAATACTCAATTTCATTTGGAATAACAGGAAAGTCAGGATTGCCAAAACAACTTTACTCAACAAAAGAACCTCAGGAGGTATCACCATCCCTGACTTCAAGCTATACTATAGAGCTACAGTAATAAAAACAGCCTGGTACTGGCATAAAAACAGACTTGTGGATCAGTGGAATAGAACTGAGGATCCAGACATTAACCCAAAAACCTATGAACACCTGATCTTTGACAAAGAGGCCCAAAACATTCAATAGAAAAAAGATAGTATATTTAACAAATGGTGTTGGCACTGCTGGATGGGAGTGTGTAGAAAAATGCAAATAGATCAGAGCCTGTTACACTGCACAAAATTCAAATCCAAGCGGATCAAAGACCTCAACATAAACCCAGCTACTTTGAACTTGATAGAAAAGAAAGTGGGAAATACACTTCTACGAATTGACACAGGCGACAACTTCCTAAATATAACACCAGTGGCACAGACACTAAGACCAACAATCAATAAGTGGAATCTCCTGAAGCTAAGAATCTTCTGTAAAGTGAAGGACAGTGCCAATAGGACAAAGCTACAGCCTACAGAGTGGGAAAAGATTTTCACCAACCATACAAGTGATAGAGGACTGATCTCTAAGATATATAAAGAGCTCGAGAATCTAGAGTACAAAATCTTGAATAACCGAATCAAAAAAGTGGGGTACAGATCTAAAAAGGGAATTATCAGCAGAGGAATTACTAATGGCTGAAAGGCACCTGAAACAGAGTCTCACAACCTTCTTAAAGCATGTCTCTATTGACAACAACCCCATAACCCGAATATTGAAGTTTAAAACCTTTCAATAGTTCACAATGGCAGAATCTGGCTTTAAGTTTCATAAAAGACCTGGACTAATGCAAGGGAAAAATATATTTGTTTACTTTACAATTCACTTCATAAACTTTAAGAAAATGAGTAGATAAGCAAAAATTCATTAAAATGCTAGCTTTGGAGAACAGAAATTTGTTTACTGAGTAAGAGTAGTTGCTGTAAACAATGAGTAACTGTTTACCACCTAAATAACACAGAATAAAAATGTTAGTAAGAACGGGCTTCCAATTCCACTGTTGTAAAGATAATGGCCCAATATATGCTTTTTTTCTGTGTACTTTATTATTACTATTATCATTATCATTATTATTATTATTATTAACAAAGAAGTCACGCTTTCTATCCCTGTATATCATTATTCAAGGTCCCTTCCCCCTCCCACCACATCAAGTCATTTTTTCTTCTTCACAACTCCCCATCCCCTCCCTGGGCAGGGAGCAGACAGTCCTATGGTCTCACTGACCCAATATTGCTTAGTTCAGTCTCCACTCCTGGTAAATCCAGTTTTGTCCCCCCTCCCTCAAGAGTGAGTCAGGTGTTCCTATAGTTGGATTGGGATCCGAAGGGTCAGTCAAGGGTGTTTCTGATCCCAAGCTGTTCAGTGGTTGTGGTTTGCAGCTTGGGCATGCTTGGCTTTTTTCTTGTTAGTTTTTTTAGAGACCACTAATGAGTGAGTACATTCCCTGCTTATCTTTCTGAGTTTGTGATACCTTGCTCAGGAGTATATTCTCCAAATACATCCATTTGCCTGCAAATTTTAGGGTATCATTTTTTCTTACTGCTGAGTAGTATTCCATTGTGTAGACGTACCACAGTTTGTTAATCCCTTCTTCAGTTGAGGGACATCTAAGTTGTTTCCAGTTTCTTGCTATTACAAATAATGCTGCTATGAACATAGTTGAGCTAATGCCTTTGGAGTATGACTGTGCATCATTAGTGTATACACAAAGAAGTGGTATTGCTGGGTGCTTGGGGAGATTGATTCTCAATTTTCTGAGAAACCGCCATACTGCATTCCAAAGTGGCTGAACAAGCTTACACTCCCACCAGCAATGGGAGAGTTTTCCCCTTACTCCGCATCCTCTCCAACATAGGCTGTCATCTGTGCCTTTTTACTTAGCCAATCTAACAGGTGTTACGTAGTATCTCAAAGTCCTTTTGATTTGTATTTCTCTGATGGCTAAAGATGATGAGCCCTTTTTCATGTGCCTTTCGGCCATTTGTAATTCCTCTCCTGAGAATTCCCTTTTTAGATCTGAACCCCATTTTTTGATTGGGTTATTCAAGGTTTTGGGCTCTAGATTTTTGAGCTCTTTATATATCTTAGATATGAGTCCTCTATCATTTGTAGGGTTGGTGAAAATCTTTTCCCATTCTGTAGGCTGTCGTTTTGTCCTATTGACAGTGTCCTTGGCTTTGCAGAAGCTTCCCAGCTTCAGGAGATCCCACTTATTGATTGTTGGTCTTAGTGCCTGTGCCACTGGTGTTATATTTAGGAAGTGGTCATGTGTGCCAATTCGTAGAAGTGTGTTTTCCACTTTCTTTTCTATCAAGTTCAAAGTGGCTGGGTTTCTGTTCAGGTCTTAGATCCACTTGGATTTGAATTTTGTGCAGTGTGACAGGCTCTGATCTATTTGCATTTTTCTACACAATTCCATCCAGCTATGCCAACACCATTTGTTAAATATACTATCTTTTTTCCATTTAATGTTTTGGGTCTCTTTGTCAAAGATCAGGTGTTTATAGGTTTTTGGGTTAATGTCTGGATCCTCATTTCTATCCCATTGATCCACAAGTCTGTTTTTATGCCAGTACCAGGCTGTTTTTATTACTGTAGCTCTATAGTATAGCTTGAAGTCAGGGATGGTGATACCTCCTGAGGTTCTTTTGTTGAGTAAAATTGTTTTGGCAATCCTGGCTTTCCTGTTATTCCAAATGAAATTGAGTATTGTTCTTTCAAGCTCCAAGAAGTATTGTTTTGGGATTTTGATGGGCAATGCATTGAATTTGTAGATTGCCTTTGGTAGAATTGCCATTTTTACTATGTTAATGCTACCAATCCAGGAACATGGGTGAGCTTTCCATTTTCTATGTCCTCTTCAATTTCTTTTTCAGTGATTTAAAATTTTTGTCAAATTGGTCTGTTACTTCTTTGGTTATAGTTACTCCAAAGTATTTAATACTATTTGCAACTATTATGAAGGGTAATTTTTCCCTTATTTCTTTTTCAGCTCTTCTATCTTTAGTGTATAGAAGGGCTATTGATTTCTTTGAGTTAATCTTGTATCCTGCTACATTGCTGAAGGTGTTTATCAGCCATAGCAGTTCCTTTAAAGAATTTTGTGGGTCACTTATGAATACAATCATATCATCTGCAAATAGAGATAGTTTCACTTCTTCTTTTCCAATTTGTATCCCCTTAATCTCTTTTCATTCCCTTATTGCTTTAGCTAAAACTTCGAGAACTATATTGAATAGATAAGGGGAGAGAGGACATCCTTGTCTGGTTCCTGATTTTAGTGGGATTGCTTTGAGTTTTTCTCCATTAAGTTTGATACTGGCTGTAGGCTTCTTTTAAATCACCTTAATTATATTTAGGTATTCTCCCTGTATTCCTGATCTCTCCAGGGCTTTAATCATAAAGGAGTGTTGCATTTTGTCAAAGGCTTTTTCCGCATCTAAGGATATGATCATGTGGTTTTGTTCCTGTAGTTTGTTTACATGATGGATAACATTTACAATTTTTCGTATGTTAAACCAGCTCTGCATTTTTGAGATGAAGCCTACTTGGTCATGGTGGATGCCTGCATTTTTGGGATGAAGCCTACTTGGTCATGGTGGATGATATTTTTTATGCATTGTTGTATACGGTATGCCAAAATTTTGTTGAGAATTTTCGCATCAATAATCATGAAGGAAATTGGTCTGTAATTCTCCTTCTTTGTTGTGTCTTTCAGTGGCTTGGGTATTAGGGTAATTGTGGCCTCATAAAAGGAATTTGGCAACATTCCTGCAGTTTCTACTGTGTGAAATAGTTTCAGGAGTAATGGTAGTAATTCTTTTTTGAATGTCTGGAAGGATTCGGCACTGAAACCATCTGGACCAGGGCTTTTATTTTTGGGGAGGTTTTTAATGACAGCTTCAATTTCCTTAAGGGTTATAGGCTTGTTTAGGTAATTAATCTGATCTTCATTAATTTTGGTAGATGGTACCTATCCAGAAAGCTGTCCATTTCTTCCAGGTTTTCCATTTTTGTGGAATACAGATTTTCAAAATATGATCTGATAATTCTCTGTATTTCCTGTGGGTCTGTTGTTATGTCCCATTTTCATTTCTGATTTTGTTGATTTTAACACTCTCTCTCTGTTTTTTGATTAGTTTGGCTAAGGGTTTATCTATCTTGTTAACTTTCTCAAAGAACTCACTCTTGGATGCATTAATTCTTTATAATGTTCTTTTTGTTTCAATTGTATTGACTTCAGCTCTATGTTTGAATATCTCCTGCTGTCTACTCCTTCTAGGTTAGTTCAGTTCTAATTGTTCTAAGGCTTTCAGCTGAGCTCTTAGGTCTCTAGCATGGAATTTCTCTAGTTTTTTCATGTAGGCATCCAGCGCTATGAATTTTCCTCTTAAGACTGCTTTCATTTTGTCCCACAAGTTTGGATATGTTGTGGATTCATTTCCATTAAATTCAAGAAGACTTTAATTTCTTCCTTGACCCAGAATTGGTTCAGTTGAGTGATGTTTAGTTTCCATGAGTGTTAGGCTTTCTTTGATTTTGGTGTTGTTGAACTCTAACTTTAGGCCCTGGTGGTCTGATATGGTACAAGGGATTATTTCCATTTTTTTGTATCTGTTGATATTGGCTTTATGACCAATTATGTGGTCTGTTTTGGAGAAAGTTCCATGAGGAGCTGAGAAATATGTATATTCCTTTGCGTTTGGGTGGAAGCTTCTGTAGATATCTATAAAATTCTTTTGCATCATAACCTCTTTTAGACTCCTCATTTCTCTTTTGATTCTCTGTCTGGTTGACCAGTCTAAGGTTGAAAGTGGGGTATTGAAGTCTCACACTATTAGGGTGTAAAAATTGATGTGGGATTCGAGTTTTAGCAGTGTTTCTTTTATAGAAGTAGGTGCCCTTATCTGGGGTCATTAGGTTGGAGTTTTCCCTCTAATACTCTCTTTAGCGCTGGATTGGTAGATAGATATTCTTTCAGTCTGACTTTGTCATGAAATATCTTGTTTGCTCCGTCTATGGTGATTGATAATTTTGCAGAATATATCATTCTAGTTTGGCAGCCATGCTCTTTTAGCATCTGTATAACTTCTGACCAAACTCTTCTAGCTTTCATTGGTTCCATTGAATATCCGGTGTTATTCTGATGGGTCTGCCTTTTTTTTTTTTTTTTTTGGCGTTTCCCATCTTTATTTGACACTCAGCAGGTTAGTTCTCATCCACATTGACAGTCTGTTGATTTTTGAATGTGGTAACCGGCACCTAAGTTACCAATGTGTGGAGATTGTTTGGGGAGTCTTCATCCTCATTACGTTTTCTGGACAAACGCACTCGGATACGATATGGGACATTCTTATTCCTTTGGCCCAGACAGCTTTATTGAGCCTGGTATCGATGCGCACATCTGGAGTCCCCATCTCCTTCATGGCAAACTTCCGAATTTTTTTTTCTTCTTCTTTATTTTGTATTTATCAAAAAAAAAAAAAAACAGTAAAAAGAATTTAAAATGCAGAAGAGTTAACAATAACTATACAGAGGATAAGAATCATAAGCATGCCTTATCAAGGGTAGAAATACAAATAAGATTGCTACACATATATTTTCTTTGTGTTCAGCTTTCCCTATATATCCTTATTCAAGGTCTCTTCCCCCTCCTTATATGTGAGTTGGCCCTTTTCTTTTGCAGCTCTTAAAATTTTTTCTTTGTTCAATATGTTTTGTGGCTTGATTGTAATGTGGCATGCTGACTTTTTTGGGGGGTCATATCTATTTTATGCTCTGTAAGCTACTTTTATCTTTATAGGCATTTCCTTTTTCAGGTTAGGGAAGTTTTCTTCTATGATTTTATTGAAAACATTATCTGTGCCTTTGAGCTGGTATTCTTCTCCTTCTTCTGATCCTATTTTTCTCAAATTAGGTCTTTTCATGGTGTCCCAGATTTCCTGAACATTTTGAGTTATGGCTTTTTTAGTTTTAGTATTTTCTTTGACTGATGTATCTATTTGAGCTACTGAGTCTTCCATTTCAGAGATTCTATCTTCCATCTCTTGAACTCTGTTGGTTATGCTTGTATCTGTGGTTCCAGTTTTTTTCTTCAGGTTTTCTATTTCCATCTTTGCCTCATTTTGTACCTTTTTTATTGCTTCTATTTCAGCTTTTACTTCCTGGCATGTTTTTTTCATAGATTTGTTCATCTCTTCCAATTTTTTGTTTGTATTTTCTTCTATTTCTTTAAGGCTATTTTTTATATCTTCTTTGAGAGCTTCGATGATCATCATAAAAGAATTTTTGGTGTTGCTTCCTTCTGTTTCCTCTTCATTGCTCAGTTCAGGTCTTGTATTTGTAGGATCGCCACTTTCTTCTGGAGTTACTTTGTTGTTCTTTATTTTATTATGTAAGCTTTTGCACTGGCGTTTGCCCATGGCTTTAGTGGTTCATGATTAGGTGACTACTGGTCAGTTGTGGCAGTCGGGTTGTGTGTCTCCTGTGACCTCTGAGGAAATTTCTGGTGAATCACTACTTCTGCACTGTGCAGGGGCTGAATTTCAAGTCTGCAATCTTTCTCTGTTTGACCAATTGGAGGCAGAGTGGAGGCCCTGCAAACTCCCTCAGCAGCAGCTGGGGGGACCGTGACAGGCAGAGTTTTTCTCAGCCTTCTCCAAAGTGTGTTGGGACATGCTCTGCAGACTGCACCCTGTCCTGGAACAGGAACCAGAACCGAGGGGAGCTCAACTCTCCTCTCCCTGGCAGGGAAACAGGCACTTGGGCCTGCTGACCCCTCCTTACCTCTGGGAGGGGTCTGAGTCTGTCCTTCTGGGTCCCCAGTCCTTATCTGTTTGCTTGGTTGGAGGTTGGTAGTGGTGCTAATTCCCTCCAGACCGTGAGAGGCAGAGTTTATCTCTGCCTGCTCCAGAGTGTGCTGGGACACACTCTGCAGACAGCACCCTGTCCCAGAACCGGAACCGCAAATCAACTTTGTATACAGGTATTCTACACAATACCAAAATTCAATTTTAAGGCATGTATAACAGAAATAGTTTTACTTCCTTAGAACCTGAAACTCACTAAGAAATCACCAAGAATTCTCAAATTACATGGGATTTGCAGATGCAACAAATTATTTCACAAGAAACAATAGTGAGAAATATTTTTGACATATTTCAATATGTATTTATTTTTATGTACCTAATCACATATCTATATCTATATCTACATATATATCAAAGTATATTGAATGAACTATATTATACACATGCAGTATATTCTACATACATTTACAAATAACATAAGTTTTGAAGAATGAAAAGGAACAATATACTTTTTGTTTTGTAAGTAGAAAATGTAAAAAAAATCATTTACTTAAATAACTGATCTTTAAAGGACTTATGAAAGAACATGACTAAATAATCTTTTCACTGATATCATCAGAAAATTTGCATATATGAGGATGAATAAGGTTCCTGCTGAATTTTCAGTTAACACTCTCATTAGGAAAACTCAAAGGGCACTGTCATCAAGATTGGAAATATAGTCCTGTTGTTAAATGCTAGACTCACAACTAGAAATCCTTACTGTAAGGTAAAATGATTGTATGCAGTATGATACATGGCAGCCCCATGCTCCAATGCACCTAAGATAATGGAGGAAGTGTTAGAAAGTTAGGAAATACAGGGGAGAAAAGAGGTTTTTTTGTGTGTAGGGTTTAATTTAGTTTTATTTTTTTTCATTTTTTTCAAATTTTATTTTGGGCGTACATTGTAATGATGAATGCCAAATATAGAGGGACTTGGAAATTGTTGGAACTGAGGTTCATGATATAAAATTACCAATGAAACAAAAAAGAAGCTAAATTAAAAATATTCTTTAAGGTAACAATTCCACATAGTTTTTCTTTTATATTTACCCATAAATTTAAATATATAGGCAATTATTTGTTGCTTCTGTTTTCATTTATACCCAGAAACATCAAATTATTATGAATTAAGATCCATTCTTAAATTTCTGTGGAAAGGATAGTGGATACTACAGAAGTCATTTGTTTTTTACCTATTTCAATAAAATTTTCCAGAGATCCTTAAAAAGATTCAGTGTTTTAAAGCAGCAATACTGCAGTGCTATGAGACCACAGGACCACTTGTGATGATTCTGTTCCTGACAACTTAATCTGAAAGTTTCATGTCTAAGCACAGCAAATTTGCTTTTATGACTTTTCCTTCAGTGCAAGAACCTTTATATCCTGGCCTGCCTTCTCCACAGAAGAAAGGGCTGAAGAGCTGGAATTCCCACAAGAGCCTCCAGGTTCACTGAAGGTAAAGAAAAGGCTTCTTTTCTGGACACTGTGGGTTTGGACAGACATATAAATTGGTTCGATGGAATACTTCAGACTTTAAACCATAAGAATTTATTCACTATAAGAGACTGTAATTTTAACCATAGAAAATATAATGTAATATTATTTCTCATCACATACTTGCAAACTAATAAAAAATTTTAAGCTTTGAGGGTTTAGAACAGTATGCTTTTTATGAGCTACTCAAACATGGTTTTATTAATGTCAATGATGAAGTATAATTTTTTTAAGTGTAAGTTGTGATTCCCAGGTGGGTTTGTAAAATATTTTGTAGTGGTGCTTTTTTTAATGTATAAAAATTTAAAAAATCATTCAGAATAAAATGTGATGAATCAGAGGTTGGTCTGTCAGAATGCACTGGGTCTTCACTGTAACTTTGGTGAACACATAAGTACAAATTGTCCTGGAAATGGTTTAATTATATAAACTAAAGACAAAAATTAGTCATTTTGCAGCAATAAAAAAATAGTCTGGTATTAGATAGCATTCTGTTAGAATGAGACTTATTATTTTAAAATGTTGTCACTGACTTTATTTGGCATATAACATGGGGCTACGGATTGTGAATTCTTTTGTTTCTTTTTGTAATTTTCTCATGTGCTCCATAATTCCTCCCTTAAAAAGTAACTTTTCACATACAATTGGTAGTGTGTTTTCTATATTTGTGGCACCTTTATCTGTGGATGGTCAAGAAGATAAATTCTTCTTAAGCTGAAAAAGACTGTTAATATACACATACTATGATATTTTTATACAACTCAGGCTGACATAGGAAAATATATTTTCAGCTACAAAGATAGGTTTTCACATCATTTCCTGATTTCAGATCTCAGAGCAATTCAAAATAGCCTAGTTGCACCTAGAGATGAGTAGTACAAGGACATGTTCCTAGATGTCTGTTAAACCAAGGTCAGGCACAAAGCAACTTTGGTAGATATAATATCCTGTTGCAATTGAATTTCTGTACATACTCCAAATCTTACCTTTATGATACAAAGCTCAAGGTTCTTCCAACTAACTGTTTATTGTTTAGGCCATGAATTTCAACGTCACTCTCTGTCGGGATATGCTGATCACTCAAGAGTTACATGTTTGCTTTATACACTGCACATCAGGGAACCTTCATGAAAGCCAAATGATGCCATGGCTACTCACTCCCTGGTGGGTCTGTGTGACATCCCCAGCTTAAGAGAGATTGTAAAATCTCATGTGTTATCAGAATAGTCGTGAGCCTCAAGATATAACTCAGATATTTGTTCTAAGTTTTTCTGTGACACAGCTGTGAAGAGAAAGCTGTGTAGATGAGATGCATAGCTGTCTAAAAGTGAAGTTGTGTGAAGAGATGTAACAGTGTAGACATATGTAGCTGTGTGGAGACAGAAGGAGAGGAGAGATTTTTCAAGAAGGAGCAAAACAGAAAGCTATCATCAGAAAGCATGTATTTCTTTATTACTCCTCAGACAAAAAATTTTAATTCTTACTGACATCATAGATATTTTGGCAAACACTTGGAGCAGGTTGTACTAAAACTGTAATAGCTGATGACACCTGTGCTTTCCCCACAAGCTATCACTGAAAGAATAAACTTATCAGGAAAACAAAGCCATATGAATGTATTTTTTTTTTTGCTATGAAAGAAACAGAGAGGAAGAAGATATAGTAGTAGATGAGGTAGTATATTTGAGTTCACACAGAACTTAAAGGTGGGTTCACAGACTATAGTTTCCTAATATTTAAAACTATCCTGGTGTCAGATTAAAGGGACAATACTACTTTCTGCTGTTTTTTCTTTTTTAGATATATTGTATTAGTTCTTTGTGAGAATTTTATGCAACACTTTTTTAGGCATCATTAATCCCTCCTCAAACTTCTCTCAGATCCTTTTTCCATTCCAATCAACTGAACTTCATTCAATTTTGTGTCTTTTTTGTTTGATTTGTATCAATCAAGTCCAATTTGTGAAAAAAACACACGCACACACATAAGCACACACCGCCCATTCCTGAATATGAGACGTTCTGACAATAAAATAACTGTGGTGATGAAGATGGAAGGATTTGCAGATAGTAAGGGACAGTGAAATGGAAATTGTGTTAGAGTTTCATTAGCAAATAAAGAGACTGTCTCTGTAATACAGGGCATATCTATGGAATCTTATCCTCCTGGAAATGTAAAGGACTGTAGAAGTTTACATTGCTACTAGCAATGAATAAGTATTTCCTCATCACAGCATCCACACCAGCATATGCCATCATTTGTCATATCAATCTTGGCCATTTTGACTAGAGTAAGATAAAATATCAGAAGTAGTTTGAATTTGCATTTCTCTGATTTCTCTGTTGACTTCTTATTTTTAACATTTAGGGGTTCCTTAGTTTTCTGTGTTACATCTTTTGTTATACCTACTTAATTCAATACTCCCTCTTAACATTGGATAATTTTTTTCTTGGTGGTCAGGGATTTCAGTTTCTTATATATTCTGGGTACTAACCCCCTACCATAGGTATAAATCAGAAATACCATTTCTGTTTCTGTAGGCTGCCACTTTTCCTGAGGGATGGTGCCTTGTTGGCAGCCAATAAGTCATAGGATCACTGGATGGGGCATGTGGCTGAAGAAATAAAAGGAGACAACAGAGTCAGGAGGGTTGGCAACAACTGCAACAACCCGAGGTTAATGCTAAGAGTGTTTAAGTACAAGTTGAAAAACAATTCACAGTGCAGGCAGTCAGGCACTATCTTGAGAAAACTCTGTGCTGTCTGTGAATCAGGTGCCTTCTGCTAAGACAAGCAGTTTACATTAACAAGATAATCATTTTTTGATAGGGTTATTCAAGGTTTTGGGATCTAAATTCTTGAGCTCTTTATAAACCTTAGAGATCAGTCCTCTATCACTTGTAGGGTTGATGAAAATCTTTTCCCATTCTGTAGGCTGGCGTTTTGTCCTATTGACAGTGTCCTTGGCTTTGCAGAAGCTTCCCAGCTTCAGGAGATCCCACTTATTGATTGTTGGTCTTAGTGCCTGTGCCACCGGTGTTATATTTAGGAAGTGGTGGCCTGTGCCAATTTGTAGAAGTGTATTTCCCACTTTTTCTTCTAACAAGTTCAAAGTGGTTGGGGTTAAGTTGAGGTCTTTGATCCACTTGGATTTGAGTTTTGTGCAGGGTGATAGGCTCGGATCTATTTGCATTTTTCTACACACTTCCTTCCATTTATGCCAACACCATTTGTTAAATATACTATCTTTTTTCCATTGAATGTTTTGGGCCTCTTTGTCAAAAATCAGGTGTTCATAGGTTTTTGGGTTAATGTCTGGATCCTCAATTCTATTCCATTGGTCCACAAGTCTGTTTTTATGCCAGTACCAGGCTGTTTTTATTACTGTAGCTCTATAGTATAGCTTGAAGTCAG
>PVIH01020276.1:0-32952 GCA_004025045.1 Sigmodon hispidus | reverse complement strand
TGAGACATGAATGTCCTGCTTTCCCACCTTTCTTCAGTATCTCTGCCTTCAGACCTGGATCCAGTACCAGATGGAAGAGGTTGGTTACTTCGATGCTGTAGGCATCCCACACTGAAATCCTCCTTAGTAACTGACAGTGGTCAGTCCTAGACGCTGTCTTCAGTCTCCAGCTCTCCCCAGTGACTACAGGCCTTGATGTTGGCTGCTGTCTTTTGGTATAACTATGAGTTCCATCCTGTTTGGTACCATTGTTACTTGAGTCTGTGGACACACATGCTTCCAAGAAGCATGTGTTGATGACCTTTTCTTGGACCTTGTATCTCCTGCTTCTTCCTTCTGTACCTGGAGGTTGTGTCCCAGGAGCCTGTGTGCTGAAGTTAACCACAGCTTATAGCTGCTAGTATATTTATCTAAGAGAGATGACAAGGAGGGTCTAATGCCTGGGCTTTCTACTTCTCTGAAAGCAATCCAGTAAAACATACTTCTTGTGTGGAGGAACTGTCTGCCTGGAAACCTAGCAGTTCATTCATCCTCCTTGATCCACACGCCCTCCTTTGAAGGCTTCTGCTCTTTTTCACACCTTCTCCCCCAGGCTCACTCAGTTTGGTATCCATCCTCTTAGGTTAGGTATTCTTGAGGCTCAGGGTCTAACTTCTCAAAGGCAAAAAGCTAGCTTCTCCAGGCCCCTGCAGACCCAGGAGGGAGACAAGATGAAGGCCAGCTTCCCTAGCAGGCTGGGGAATGGTACAAGGCTCAGTGCACTGAACCATGAGAAATTCTGAGCAAGAACAGCAGCTTCAGGTGGCACTTCCTTACAAGGGGATAAAAGACAGACTTCTGGCACATTCTAGACCAATTTCATCCAGTATTTTTTTCTGTTTTACCTTTTGTATTCGTTAAGCCACGAACTGAGAAATTTGCCCCTCTAAGGATCCATGTGGTGGACACTAGCTGCTCTTTGGCCAAAGGCCTTCCTACCTGATTGAGTTTCCCAGTCTGTCCCCTAGTCCCATCTCAGAATAAGAGTGGCATGGCAGTGGAAGAATTTGAGGTCAAGTCCAACGGAATCTGAAGGCTTATTTCCCCTTCTGAGAGCATCTTGTTTGAAGCCTACCTACGTGCAGGACCAAAGCTGGCTGTGAGAAAAGCCGCCATAGATTGGGGAACCTCAACACCAAAAGGGAAAGGCTGTGTGATGTGTCTTCAAGGGCTTGGGCTTATCTACCTACTCCTAGGCCAGCCTGACTTCTAATGCTCACACTAGCGCATCCTGAAGGTGCCTGCTAGCCCTGCACTCCTGTGGCTCTGGTTTTAATGTTTACGTTTAGAGAAAGAAAGTGACATACCATGTGCAGGGAGCTGTGAAGGAAGGCACAGCTCAGGGCCTGAGACCATCTGGAAACTATGTCAAAGGTTCACATCATGAGCCCCCAGAAGCTAGAGGTTGGTATTTTTTAGCCAGGTTTTTGGGGAAATGCCTTTTCTGACCTATTAAATGAAGTGAGTATGAGTTCTCAGCTACCCAACCTACAGAACATCGCCTAAGGACAGCTTGGGTTTCCAGGTAAGAACCCTAGAAAGGTGAATTTAATCCTCACAGGTTTTGCTTTCCAAATTCATTTGCTTTTATTTTTCTAAGAACTGTAAACTCTATTTTTTCATGTTCACAGGGCCCCTGGGTAGACAAAAAAAATAAAAATAAAAATAAAAAGGCTTGATTTCAGAGCAGAAATAGGCCAAGAAACCATGGCATTGAGTGTGCTGAGTCCAGACAAATGATATTTATATACACATCCAAATTTGAAGAGAAAATGTATTTCTTTAGGTTTCAAACACTGTAGATACAAAGCAAAAATAAAAACCTGTTGCAAAGTTAAAAAAAAAAGATACAAGGTTTATTTCTTTATAATTTCTTGTTTTTCTTCTTGTTAGATAAAATAGAAGGCATTGATTACTGGCAGATGAGATAAGCTATTGTATTCCTTCTGAAGAGGGAAAATAGACTAACAGTATTTGGTTATTTAGAAAGCTATCTTCATAGCTGAGAAAAAGATACACCTTTTAATGAAATTATTAAGAACCTCGTGAAGCAGAAAATTTATGACCACACTGAATAGTCTAAGTGGTTAAAATCAAAATAGAGAAAATATCAATAATAAAACTGGGAAGTGGTAAAAAAAAAAGCACTCATATTTTAGAATATAAACAATATTGATTAGGTAACAACTGTGTCTGCACACAGATTCTGAGAAGTCACTTCTAAAAAAAAAATGAGGACTATTCAATAGCCTGTCACTTATAAAACAGGAAGAAAGGAGAGGTATTGGGAGTAGGGGTCACATGGGGAGAAAAGACTTTTATTTTGTTTTGTTTTCTTGTTTAAGTATCAATAGTCATGTCTGTGACTTGGCAGAGTTCCTAAGATGCTCTTTTGGTCAGGGCTAAAGTTGAACTCCCTTTCTCAGTAGGTATATATGGCTCAGAAAATCCCTACGACCTTAACTCTCCATTTCTGCTTTTATAAAGCAGGAAGTAGAAATGTTAACATCCTCTCACAGGATCTCTATGAGGAGTGAATAAAATGGGTGATGTTGGGCATTCAGGAAACAGAGTTAGCACCCAACTGTATCAGTTTCTAACTTCTTTCATCTACTAAATTTTGCTTGGCCTTCAGGAATCAGAACTGTGCTTCCAGGCTATAGAAGTAAATCATCCCAGTCATGAGATATGGTCCTAGGAACAATCTGTCTTTTACAAGTTCTTCCTCAAATATGAGCTGTTGTTGGCAGCAGGACCTCTTAAAAAAGACTCACAAGTGTTTTGCCTCTAAGGCTGAATCAAAAACTTCAGTTTAAAAAGCTGAGCCTTGCCTCAAGCAAACAGAGCTGATCCACGAAAACACTGCCACTACTAAGAAGGAATTGTTGACTCTGTTTCCTGAGTCATCTCTGAGACTTTAGGAGCCAGTCTTGGTGCAGCTTAGCTGCACTTCAAAAGCCCACAATTTTGTACCCCAACGCCATACACCTCACCAAGGCATCTCTGTACCACGACTCATGTGAGAGACACAACTCCTGAATGCTGTTTTTGGCTCTGATTCTGTGCTCTAGGACTGTTTTTAATCTTTCTCAAACTTTATGTGGGTGTGTATCCTCACGTTGGGCAGTCATTTGTTGTAATAGGCTTCTGGCCAGCCTTTCCAGCCTAGCTCAGAGGTTCAAACCTGCTCTCAGCGCTACTGATGCTTAGTCCCAAATAATCATACACAGGCTTATATTATTTTTACACTGATCAACCTAGGGCCAGGCATAATGCTAACTAGCTCTTTTGTCTTAAACTAACCCATCTTTTTTATCCTGTTCAGTCATGTGGCTTGGTACCTTTTCTCAGCAGCATTTCCTCTTCATCTCCTGGCAGCTCTGGCAACACTATGGCATCTGTGCCTGTTCTTCCTATACCCAGAGTTTTCCTAGCCTGGTAGCCCTGCCCACACTTCCTGTCTGCCTTCAGCCAATCAGTATTTTAATTAAACCCATAGGCAGGACAATTATTTCCAATGAAACACATAATCCCACTACAAAGTGCTTTTACCTTTAGATGAAATATAAACCACAATATGAAGATGCATCAGACATATATATGTTCAGCAATTAGTAATGAGTGAACACCTTCAGAGATTTAAAAGAAAGATCATGATAAAGAATTGTTTTCTGGTGTTTCTCAGTAGGTAAAATCAAAGAAATATGTGACTTAGTTTATTTTCTATTGATATGAAGAGACATCATAACCAAGACAGCTTATAAAAGAAAACAATCAACTGGGAACTTATTTACAGTTCTGAGTGAGTCCATGGCCATCATTGTGGGAAACCTGGCAACAGGCAGGCATGCATGATACTAGAGCATAAGAACTCACTTCTGTTCCACAGGAACAAGGTAAAGAAAAAAAGGGATTGGACTAGGCATGAGCTTTATTATACAGAAGTGTTTTAGGTATCCTGGGTTTTTTTGTTTTTCCATATGAAGTTTTGTTGTTCTTTCAAGGTCTATGAAGAATTGTGTTGAGATTTTGATGAAAACTGCATTGAATATGTAGATTGCTCTTGGTAACATTGCCATTTTATTATATTAATCCTACCTATTCAAGAGCATAAAAGATCTTTCCATTTTCTGATATCTTCTTCAATTTTTTTTCTTCCAATACTTAAAAGTTCTTGTCATTCAGGTCTTTTATTTGTTTGGTTAGAGTTACCCCAAGATATTTTATGTTATTTGTGAGTATTGTAAAGGATGTTGTTTCTATGAATTCTTTTTCAGCCTGTTTATTATTGTATAAAGGAGAGTTACTGATGTTTTTTAGTTACTATTGTATCCTGCACATTACTGAAGGTATTTATCAGCTATAGGAGTTCTCTGGTAGAATTTTTTGGGTCAGTTATATATACTGTCATATCATCTGCAAATTGGGGAAGTTTGACTTCTTCCTTTCCAATTTGTATCTCTTTGATCTCCCTTTATTGTTGCAGTAGTTACAACTTCAAGTACATATTGTATAGATATGAGGAGAGTAAGCAGGGTAAACTGAAGAGCTTCTGTAAGGAAACTACACAGTCAATAAGATATAATGACAGCCTAAAATATGAGAAAAGATCTTTACCAACCTCATACCTGAGAGGATTGATCTACAAAATATATAAAGAACTTCAGAAACTAGACATCAAAAAAATCTAATTTTAAAATGGGATAAAAATCTAAGCAGAAAATTGAATCTCAAATGCTCAATTAAGAAAATGTTCAACATCCTTAGTCATCAGGGAAATGAAAATCAAAATGACACTGAGATGCCATCATACATCTGTCAGTATGGCAAAGATCAAAAACACTGATGACAGCTTCTGTTTGAGAAGATGTAAAATAAGGGGAACACTTCTCCACTGCTGGTGGGAGTACAAATTGTACAGACACTTTGGAAATCAATATAGTGGTTTCTTGGGTAATTGGGAATCAAATGACCTTAAGACCCAGCAATGCCACTATTAGACATATACCTAAAGAATGCTTAATCATACCACAAGGACACTTGCTCAACTATGTTCATAACAGCTTTATTCATAATAGCCAGAACCTGGAAACAAGCAAGATGCCCTTCAACCAAAGAATGGATAAGAAAAATGTGGTACATTTACCTGATGAAGTATTACTTAGTAATAAAAATCAATGACATCATAAGATTTGCAGGCAAAGAGATGGAACTACAAAATAATTATCCAGAGTGAGGTATGTTCTTACTAATAAGTGGATATTATCTGTATAGCAAATGATACAATCCACAGCCCCAAAAAGGCTAGATAACACTGAAGACCCTATGAAGGATTCATGGATCACCCTGGGGAGGGGAAAGAATGAGATCTCCTGGGTAAACTGGGGATGAGGGAAAGAAGAGAGGAAATGGGAGATGGAAACTTGAGGGATCAGAATAGCCAAGTTGGGAGAGAAAAGGAGAGGGAGAGCAATGAAATAGACATTTTGACAGAGGGGGCCATAATGGGCTTAGTGGAAAATCTGGTACCAGGGAAGCTCCCAGGAATCTACAAAGATGACCGTCATCTAAGACTCTTAGCAATAGTGAGGAGGGTACCTGAACTGGACTGCTCCAATCAGATTGGTTATTACCCTAATTGTCAACAGAGACCCTTTATCCAAGAACTGCTAGAAGCAAATACAGAGATCCACAGCCGAGTACTGGGCTGAGATCTGGGAGTCAAGTTGAAGAGAGAGAGGAGAGATTATATGAGCAAGGAAGTCAAGATCATGACGGGGAAACCTACAGAGACAGCAGATCTGGACTCATGGGAGCATATGGACCATGGAATGACAGCTAGAGGGCCTGCATGGGACCCACCTAAGTCCTCTGCATGTGAGTAATAGTTGTGTAACTTGGTCTGTTTGTTGCCCCAGCAGTGGGACCAAGATCTGTTCCTGGTACATGAGCTGGTTTTTTGGAACCTATCTCCTATGGTGGAATGCTTTGCTCAGCCTTGATGCAGTGGGAGGAGGGGTTTGGTACTAGCTCAGCTTGGTGTGCTATGTTTTGTTGACTCCCATTGGATGTCTTACCCTATCTGAGGAATGGATGGGGGCAGTAGTATAAAGGGGGTGGTTGGAGGGAATGGGATGAGAGGAGAGAAGGGAAAATATTGTTTGTATGTAAAATAAATTAAAATTTTTAATAAAAATTACAGATGAAAACCAATTGATTAATTCATCTGTATTGAGGGATGAGTAGCATTGTAGCCAGATTTTCATAACTCGGCTGGGAATTGCCAAGTGGATTGAAACAATGAAATTATTTCCATGTCCTCTAGGCTTAGTGAGTCCATCCAGACAAGATGAACTGGAAAGAGATGATAAATGTGAGGACCATTTTACAGATCACATTTTAAAAGGGAACAATCTCAAAAGCCTCTCTTTGGTAACTGATAAATGTATTATGCACCCTTTGGAAATGAGAATAATTTCTCATTTTTAAGACCCAGCAGAGCGAGCATGGAGGTTCAAAGTTTAAAAAGGACAGAACTCGCCAATGAAGAATGAAAATGATGAGGTGCTGAGAAGCTGAATCGTAGCAGTCAGCACAATGGAATTGATAAGCACTTAGGTTCTTATCATAGCACACCCCCAAGTGGATCTGGAAGAGTGTTTCCAAGGAGAACTATGCGGGGAGGGGCAAGGCCACCAATGTAAGTTGGTGGAGTCATAAGAAAACTGTGACTTTTGATGGAATAAAAGGCATGAAGAAAAACTGATATAGGATGTCTCTCTGTATGCTGTAAATGCCATTTGTTGTAATAAACAGGCTGCTTTGGTGTATGACAAGGTAGCTGGGAGGTAAGTGGGAAAACTAAGCATAGATAAGTGAGGAGGGTGGAATCGGGGGCTGCCACCCAAGAAGCAAGATGTGAAAGTCCAGGTAAGCCACTAGTCACATGGCAAGACATAGATTAATGGAAATAGGTTAAGTTATAAGAGCTAGTCGGTAATGAGCTTGAGCATATGCCAAACCATTTGAAATTAATATAAGCCTTTATGTAATTATTTAGGACCAAGCAGCTGCAGAACTTCAGAACCAGACCTCAGGGCTAGGCTGGTTCATACTAGCCAGAAATTTCAGGCTACAGAAAACAGCTACTTTCAGATGTTCCTGACTGGCTCTACTTTTCCCCTGACCTCCATGTTGTTGTGAATGTTGAGACTCTGACAAGGTAATGAAAACACTTCTTGTCTGGTCATGTTTATGGGAAGAATAAGCGTAAACCCCAGAGGAGATTAAATAACAGCTGTTTGGGAATGAACACCACCCCTTATTTAAGGAAGATGAAGCACAGTAAGGAAAATACCCTTGTGATGGTGATTCTTGGTTCCCAACTTAACAGAACATGGAATTAACTAAAATTCTAAAATGGAGGCCAGAACTGTAAGAATGTTTGTGTAAGTTGAAGTAGTAGATCCACATCAAGTACAGACTTTTGAGGTAAAAGACATTTAACGTGGATCTCAAGGTCTGAACACATACACCTTGAGGGGGGAAGACATACCCTAAAATGGGTCACAACTTATATAAATGGACATGGAAGAAGGAAGGCTACAGCTTTCTGCCTTATTTCTCTCACCTTGAAGCAAGCCCACTCCTTCACTGGCATTAGAAAACACATTAGAAAATTCCAGCATATACTGAAGACCTCCTGGATGAGATAAAAAGAAAACAAATTCTATTTCCCCGGCCAGCAGGGTCTTCAGCGTGGACCTGAACCTGGGAACGAAACAAAAGGAAGGCAGGAACACAAAGAACGGAAGGACAAGACAAATCTCTCTGATCAGGTCCTTCTAAGCTTTATTATTTCACTCAATATTTATATAGAATTTCTGCCATGCAGTTAGCTGGGAGAAAAGGGGGTGGGATATACAAAAGAATGTGGCAAGCCTGTGAGGGGAAGTAACAGGGTAGAATTGATATGGAAATCTATCTGTTATCAGTTGAAGGCCTGGAGGATGTTACCTGCTGAGCTGAGAGGGTCAAAGGAGAAGGCCTGGAGGATGTTACCTTCTGGTCTGAGGGAATCAAGGGAAACCACCTGGAGTCATGGTTTAGCTTAAAACAGTAAGGATGTAGTCTTCTGGCAAATGGCTATCTAGAGTATAGACTGCTGGCAAATGGCTAGCTGTAGGAGCTAACTTATAAAATATGGCTAAGTTAGACTTTGGCTCCCAACAATTCTATTTCTTCATTTTAGATCCAATTTAATCTTCAGACTACCTCTATAAAAAGTTGTAAGGTACAGGATAGCCCAGAATTGGGACTACACATAGATCAGCGTTCAGAAGTACTCCTGCAGGCAGACCATTAGCAACTTCTGTTTTATTCTGGAGGAAATGCAGGAGTGCATTAGAAGCCCAACTTTCACAATAGGTGCTAATGACAAACGGTGTTTGAGAGTACATCTGGATGGGGTAGAAGAAGAAAGTACAGATTAACTGTAGGTTCACTTAGTATTGCTCAGCTGTCCAAAAAATCACATTTGGCCAAAGTTCCAGTTAAGGACTATAAGCGTCAAAGGAGAGAAAAGGCGAAGCATGAGGAGCCCAAGAATCTTTAAGTCAAAATGTTCATCCTTCAAGATTTCTTCTTGTCCCATGTGCATCAGCTTCTCATAGATGATGGGCTCACTCTCGCTGCAAGATGAGTGTGGTCCAGGACTCCCTTCAGCATCTCTGTCCAGAATTAGAAGCCAGGGATCCAGGTTCCCACATGCACACTGGTAGATGAGCTAGAAGAGCTGTGGGAAAAATCCCACTTCACAGACTGCTGCCTGGTATTATCTGGCCAGGAATTCTGGCCTCACAAGGCCACCTTAGCAGCTCAATTTCCAGGTTTCAGAGCCATATTTGAATGTGACATGCAGGAGAGCAAAACGAATCGTGTTGAGATCCATGACTCGAAGCCAAAAGTCTTCCAGGCAATGATGGGCTTCATTGACACCAGGAAGAGCCAAACCTTGACAATATGGCAGATGCTGTGCTGGCAGCTGCTGACATGTATGTCCTGGAGCATTTGAAGGTCATGTGCGAGGATTCATTCTGCAAGGACCTCTCTGAGGAGAATGCTGCCCAACTTCTCTTCCTGGATGACCTCCACAGCGCAGGGCAGCTGAAAATCCCCACACTGGATTCCAAGGTCTCTGAGACCTCAAACTAGAAGACAATGATGGGCTCATACCCCTACTTTGTGGCTAAAGCATACTGTTCCTTGGCTTCTGCTCATCTCCCTTTTCTGGAGCCCCCTGGAATCATAGGACATGGTCAGCTGTGACCTACAAGTATCTCCCAGAAGCAGCAGCCAGAGTTGCTAACAATGACATCTGGGCATGTGTGGAGCATTTACAGTGGAAGACATCATGGTAGATAAGGCTTTAATACAGCTATAAATGAGTTAACAGCAAGTTGGAGAAGGAGGAGCCCTGAACTCTGGTATACTCTACCCCCCAACCTCTTCCCTGTTGCTGTATTGGTTTGATTTTTGTCCAAAGACTTGAAAACTGGTTTTCAGTTTGGTTGCTGGCCCCAAGCACATCTCAGCAGGGTTTTGTTTTGTTTTGGAAAAATCTGTGTAGATTTGACTGACAGAACATATCAAAGGCTCAGAGAAGAGGAGAAAACGTACATGAATGTTTGCTTACAAGAGAAGGGAAAGAGAAAGAAGATATTGCTTCTCTAATCTCAGTTTATAGGGACTGGAGAGATGATTCAGTTGGCAAAAGCAATTGTAGCTCTTGCAATGCATCTTCTCATACCTTACCCAATATAAAATGAATTAAAAAATTAAAATAAAAAGTGACAAAATATGAAATTTATATTTGCTGACTTCTATTTTTCCTTAGAAATAAAGAATTTTTAAAAATATGTCATATTGAGAAATAAAAAGTTTTGCTTTTTGTGATGAAATGAATAACCATAGGCCAGAATTTTTGTATTTTAAAAATACAAAAGAATGCATATTTAAATAGCAGAGAAGGTATAGAATGAAAAGAAGGTTCAGTCAGTACAATGTTTGTTCTGAGAGCATGAGGCTCTAAATTTGAGCCCAGAATCCAGAAACCAAACTCAGATCCCTGCAAAAGCACACAGCATACTCTAGCTTGCTGAGCTGTCTGTCCAGCCCCTAATAAAGGAAATGACAGTGGAAACAGAGAGGATCATTTGAGTAACTCGCTGTGGTTAGCATCCCAACATCATCAGCAATTGCTCTCATTCTACTCTTCGGATGTTACTTGTCCCTTTGCTTTTCTTTCCTCAACATACTTTAAAGGAAATTCAAGAAAATGTCAAATTACCCATAGTACCTCTGCATGAGTATTTATTTTAAAAAGAACTTTCTAAAGTGACCTAAATATCATTACTACATTCAACAAAATTTACAGTAACTCCTTACTATTAACTGAAATCTGGCATGTCTTCCATTATCTAGAAATTAGGTTGTTACATCTTAAAATAAATAAAGAATCTGGGTCCAGTTACTTAATAAATCCAGTTAGTTGATAAGGTGACTCTGTGATCTTCTCCTTCTCCCTTTCATGTTTTATTTTGTTGTTTTGCTCTGTTCTATTTAATTTTTTCATGTATATTTTGATAGTCTCACTATATATATGTGTGTGTGTGTGTATACATATATATATACATACATACATATATATTTTCCAGGTTAATCATGAATTCCATCCTTCTGCCTCACTTCTTTATTTACAGGCATGAAACACCATGTCTAGTTCCTCAAGTTCTTTGTCAAAAAAATTAGGTCATTTGTGGATACAGTTTTTTTGTTCTATATATAGCTAATTGGATTATTCTTAAAGTGGTGTTTTTTGTCTTCCTTTTTATGCATATTTTCCAAAGTTGGAGCTATAATAGAAACTGTATTGATCATGATCTGTTTGCTAATTGATTTTGTTCTTTGTGAATAATAATTCCTGGGTTGAGGTGTATATTGACTCACTATAGTAAGCCCATGTTCCAGTTTTTACACAACAATGCATTCATGATCTCCATCACACTTTCCCTTACAGATTCCAGTACCCATATTTGTGACTACAGTTCCTACCCCTTACTTCATCAGAGCTTAGCATTCTCCCTGCATTTAGTAACAAAAATAAAAGTGTTTCTTGAAATGAAAAATATCTTATTTGCCAGTTGGGTTTACAGAGCTAGTTCCAGGACAGCCAGGGCTATACTGAGAAAACCTGTCTCAAAAAAAATAAAACGATCAGCCATTTTAAAATGAAATCTTTATAGAAAATCATAAGCATTTGAATTCTTTTCTGGATGCTCAGAAAAATTTTAGCTTCTTCTAAAAGCTCTAACAATATTCAGGTTTTTTTATTTTAGGCCTCTTTGGTTTTACGTGTCATTCACTATTACATTGCATTCCATTGTCCCTTCTTTAGAGACCCTAGAAAACCTTTGCAGGCAGCTCCTGCATCATTTTAACATGAAGACACTACCATTGGTGAGCTCTGTTCTGCCTAGATGTCTTGGGCTCATTTTTGTATAGGTTCTTTCTGACCTGAATGGCAAGCAACAATGTCTTCAAAGATACTTGTTCCTCTAAATAGAAAGTGCTATGTAGACATCACCAGCTGAGCTCTGGAGACTCAGAAAAGTGGCCATGTGACTATTGTTTCTAGGGATCAGAAATGCACAATTCTAGGAAACATTTCACACGGATACGTTCATATAGCTTTGAGTAATAATTAACAGATTTTTGTTTAACTTCTTTGATGCTATTTTTTTCCTCTTGCTATAAATGTTCTTATTCTTAATATTTGCTTGTTCATGCTCATATTTTATCATATTTATCTGTGACTTTACTAATAGTAATTTTAGGCTTTTTATATTCATTTTAATATTCTTTCAAACATTTTATAAGCTCTGACAGAAAATAAAGCTGCCACCAGGAGAAATTAGCAGCAGCATTGCATAGTCCACACAATTGTGTGTAGTGGAATTATGGTACCTTGTAATTATTTGTCCCTCCTACTGGTTTAATAAGAAGCTGATTGTCCAGAGGCAGACAGGAAGTGTGGGCATGGATACCAAAGTAAGAAAACTCTGGAAACATCTCAGAGCAGAGCAGAGAAGCCGCAAAGATGCCAGAAGATGCAAAGGAAAGAAGTTGAAATGCTGCTGAGAAAAGGTACTAAGCCACATAGCTGAACAAGATAAAAAAATTTAGTTAAAGGTGAAGGAGTTAGCAAGCTATATGCCTGGGCCCTAAGTCGATTAGCATGAAATGAATAGAAGCTTTTGTGTGTTTCTTTGGGGCAAAGTGGCAGTGAGGCTGTGAGTGGGTTTGAATCTCACTGCTAGGCCCAAAAGTTTGGGCCAGAAATGTAATACAATAATTATGTCATATTTTCCTCCTGAATTTCTCACAGAGAGATGTAGAGAAATGTTCAAAAGTTTATGTTAGGTTACATGGTACCAGATGACTATCAGTGTGCTGCCTGCATTACCAGCTCCCAAGCCACTAAAGGCAGCTCAGCATTTCTTTCTGTTTCATTTCTTCTTTACAGTATATAAGCAAGGTATAAAATCAAATGGCTGTATTACAAAATTCCTAGAAATTCTTCCTCTTCATACTTCTCACTAGTTGAGAGTTTGATCCATTAGGTTTCTTTTTTGTGTGTTGTTGTTATATATATTTTACAACTTATTTTCATGTTTTGTTGTGAATTATTTTTTTAGTATATGCATATGGCTTCTACAGTAAAAGCACAAAATAAAGTATTTTACAGACTTGTTATCTCCAACACTCTGTCTTCACTAAAGATGGGATGAGAAAACTCCTGAAGCTAGCAGGCCAGCTAAGTTGGTGAACTCTAGCCAAACAACAAAAGAGAGATCATATTCAAAGAAGGTGAAAATCAAGGACCAATGGCTAAGGCACACACCTCCACATGTGTATAAGCACTCATACACATGAACATACACACACAGGCACACGAACATGCACATGCATACACACTCATGCACACATCACTCTGCTCATTGACACTGTGACTGTTCCAAAAGGTTTGAAACTAATCAGAAGTAGAGGACAGTGATGGAGGGACATCTTGGCTTATAAAAACTTTGGGCCTAATCCTATATCCTAGGTGTGATCTCAGTAATTTCTTGATACGACCAAATCAGAATGTTGCCACCTTAGTTTGATGCATGTAAAAATAAGCATTTTAAAACAGCATCTGTGATATAGCTTGTTTTTATAATGTTGTAGGAGCAGTAACACTTTTAGCACTATTAATAATTAGCTCACCTTAAACCAAAATCTAACATAAGTGAAATGGAAGAAAATTGCCCATCTTTGAGCCATTAATGCTTAATTATGCATTTCATTAAGTTTCTACTTTAAAGGGTTCATTAGTAACAATTAGTCTTCTCTCTTCTCCAATTTATATGCACCTGCTTCTAATTACAGTGACACTATATCAGTCTTCCGATCTACATCTGAACCTCTAAGATAGCTAGAATCTGCATACCCAGTGATGTCTGTCTTCCTATTTTGGAAATAATCCCACTTTCTTTTATACCAAATGCATTACTTTTCTGGTGTAATGATTGTGCTAAACTTATATTTAAAGGCTAAATATAAGCACTTCTAGTTCATTCTTCTTCTGAAGATGGCTTCTACAGAAGGTGTTGGTCAAGCCTCATTTAGAAGACAGGAGTGAGCAGCAGCTTGGCCAAGTAGTCAAAGCCCTGGACTAAAAGGGGAAGAAACACTTGAAAACTAATTTGTAATTATTGAATTTTTTCTCTAAGATTGTGACCATCAAAACTTAACCCAAAGCCACAAGGCTAGTATTATAAAGTCTATTTAGAAAATGAGTTAATTCTCTCAGAAAGAAATTGTCATAAACAAATTCTATGTTCTGAAGTGTATCTTATGCCAATGAAGTCACAGGCATCTGCCATCTGTAGGGACAGAGAGGATGGTATATTTGTCAGACTCTATAAAGTTAATGCAAAATGTCAAACATTTATTATAAATTATTGTTAATAAATTTGTATTTTGAAATCCCCTTCTTTTAATATAAACTAATTCCATTAACTACAGTATTCAAATATTTGCTAGTTCTTACAATTATTTTAATATATAATAATTTTATATGTAATATATAATAATCATTTAAGTTGTAGACATAAATACTAGTTTTGATGGAAGTGATTAATATCATGCCTGCGTTAATACAGGAAAGGAACTAATCTCATCAGGAAAAGACTGAAGGAAAATATCCCACTGACTCCTGGGATATCTCTCAGTCTGCAGCATTTGTTTTTATCATACATGCCTAATGCTGTCTACATTAATCCCCATCTCCCCTAGGTGACATTCCACCCTGAGACTACATAGGCCAGAGCTCCTGGACTTTCTTTATTGCACCAGAACATCAACCTCCTCTGACCTCAAATTTCAACCAAAGGCTCAATACACATATTTATGGCTGATGTAAGTTCACTTCCATGCACATATATAACTTTGCATAATTATCACTTAGCCCTGCTAGTTTCAGATTATCTTGATATTAAATATTGAAGCACTTTGTGAGTGCTAACCAAGGGACCAGAAGACCCAATTCTGCTATGTGCCTCACCCTTCTTGAGTCTCAATTTTAGCAGTTGCAATGTTATATAAAACCCCATTGTATGATGATTATGTGAAAAGAGATAAGTAAAGGCACCATGAAACTTTTAATAAGCTTATTAGATGTCTATTTGTCTACACAGAAAGACATAGAATACTAGGTGCGGCATGTGACCTTTTCAGCCCTCTCCTCACCAATTGTCAAAGAAATGAATGAGCAGTTGGGATATTAGATGAAAGGCAGAAGAGAAATGACCTTTCAACAGAAAAGAATTGCTATATACCTTGGAGATTGCTGCTGAGACACCCAGAGAAATGGCTTTTAGAAAAATGGTCACCACTTCATACCTTTAGCTTTCCATGTCCAATATAGCTGAATTCGACACAGTGGGAGAATGTAGGATAAAAATGGCCCTGCAGGGAATACCATCCTATTATGTTTATATGAAAGGAGGACTGTGAACTCTATGCATTTTTTTCCAGTTTTCTTTCTTACAGTTCCGGTGCTTTGATCACAGCCAACCTAAAGCTGTGTGTGCTGAAGGCTGTAATACTGTAGGAAGTATCTCAGTCAAAAATCTGATGGATGTGTAACCAGGAGGAGATAACCTCGAGAAAGAATCGAAGCAAAATGAGATTGTCTTAAGTAAATCCATTTAAGACTAGCCTAGCACAAAGACTCCAGCACTGCAAATTTATAGATTGTCCAAGAGGAGCCAAGAAGCTTGTAAGATATGCTGAGGAAACAAACTCAGGCTGGTAGATGATCTGAAAGTTGCTGAGGCAGGAAATCATTAATCTCGTTTTCTGGGCGATGTTTTGATCATTCCTCCTTCTCATGAAAGAATATTTTCTGGAAGTCAGAGGGGTGGTAGATTTTTTTTTCTATTAAACAATAAAAATAAAAGCCAAGCTGGAGTGCATTTGTCCAGATGTTGTTTTCTGGTTTTGTGGAAATGAGAAGAGTTGCTTTCAGAATCACGCTCTAAGCAAGTCTTTAACTATAGTCCTCATGCACATTTCTGTCATGATTCCCAACGTGCATAAAAATTTATGGCAAGATAGAAATATCATATGCTCCTTTTCCTTGTATTTTTCCCAAAGAGTCCTGTCTAAATGCACTGATGGAAACAGCCAGTAAAATGATCATTCAAAGATGAGAACAAAGAGCAGCATAATGAATTGTAAAGTTTGGGGCAAGAAGAGCATTGGCAGGATATGAAGGGAAGCTGAGCAGTGTTGTGGCTAGAATACCGTTCATGAATGGGCTGACTATGCTGTGCCAGTGTGCTGGGGACCATTAGTACAGCAGTTTTACCTTCCCGCTGTGAACGGGGCCTGCCCTGTTCATGTGGTTGTTCAAGGAAAGTTGCTGGCCTTGGAAGGAGAGCTGATCTTACATCCCTAGCTCTGAAATCACCCGGAGAAGCTGATGAGAAATCCTATCAGGCCAACCACTGGACAGCCCAAGAGAAAAGACAAAAGGCCTTGTTCACTAACCATGTTTTCAGTTTTGGGTCAGAGGCTTCAGCTTTTATCCTCAGTACTACCAAAAGAAAAAATAATTTTCAGCCTCTATTTGGATATGTTTATCTTGGTTGATTAGAAATCACTATAATGGGTTTGTTCTTTAATTACTTAGAATTAATGAATATGTATCTTGATAGCCCAAAGCTACTTAAAAGCATATTCATGTTAGAATAGCTTCATTATTTGATAACAGAACTTCTATTTACTTGCTTCTATTTGGCATTAAACTTTATTTCTATATGTTCAGTTCTCTTAATTTGCTGTTGAAATGGTAAGCTCTTTGTTGTCAAGGTTTAAACTTAAAATGGGACTTTGCCATCTATTTAAAAATGCTAGATCACACAAATTTCTGTGAACTGAGCACACACACACACACACACCCCTTCATATTCTTTACCATCTAATAAATCTGGACAAGATAAATACTACTAAGAGTATTCAGTGTTAGAGAAAAAATAGAATTATTTTCTCAATTAACAAATAGTATCTTTTTTCCCACATAAGATATTTCAGAAAACAATTTATTGAATGTGTACACTCTAACATGTAGGACAAAGAAATGATCCCTGATTGATTACCAACAGATATGTGTATAGTGCAAAAATTAGAGTGTTGCTGAATTTGTACAGTGGTGAAGGGGTACTTTTTTATAATTATTATAGTTTTTCATTTGATATTTGCTAGCTTCCTCATATATAATCTTTCTTTTATTTAATTCTCTGTCCAAAGGCCAATGGTATTTTTAATCAAAAATATAGAATCAATTAATTCTGTTTTTTATTATTGCTTTTGTTTAAAAATTAAAAAATGAATTCTCCCTTACCTTATCTTTATTAAGAAAAACAAAAGTTCTACATTCACAAAGTTCTCCCTTGAGTATGAAAGGCTGAGCCTGACTGACTGGGCCAAAGATTTATAATGTTAACCAGACAGGAAGCAAAGAGAAAGGAATATCTACTGGGAGGTGAAAACCAGAAGCCTCTGCAGTAAGAATACAGTTTAAAGATGACCAGATATAGTCAGTTCAACCCACGTACGAAGAGGAGATCAAGTTTTCATGATACAAAGGGGAGAAGTGTCCAAGAGCTTACAAGTGCCCATATGAGGTCATCTGGTAGGTTTCAGAAAGACTACAGTGGTATCAAACTTCTGCTATATTCACAGTGCTCAGCACAGCAAAGCAATAGTAAGGGCATGAGGTATGGAGAAGGAGTATCCATCTTTATAAATGTGATAATTTAGACTATATGTCAATATGATATGCTGCAGTGTCCAGTTGTCTGGGAAAACATTAGTATCTGTTTTGCTATAAAGGCATTTTCTTCTTTTAGAAGCTTGGCATTTAAATAGTGGAGTTTGAGTAAAGCAGATTGTCTTGCCATAGATAAGTTTCATCCAATGAACTAGAGTCCTTAACAGGAAACACCAGGGTCCTCCAAGGAAAAAGTCTCTGTCTCCAGCTATCTTGGACTCCAGACTTAAACAGCAGTCCTTTCCTGTTCCCAGTCTGCCAGGCCCCCATTCAGATTTCTGGTTTATTTATTTATTTATAAGATATGTGAGCATCAGTGCACAAGCATGGCATATAGGAGACTCAAGTGTACCTACAGAGATGACTGCACTTTTTCAAACTAGAAACTAGGGAAGAGGCTCCAGAATACACAACTTCATAACTAACTAAAGTGAATGTCAGCAATCAAGGTCTACAAAAGAGACTTAGTAAAAAGCATGCCACATTCAAAAGGACACCATTTACAGCACCCAAGACACACATTGACTAGCAGTACTGTAAAAATGAAACATACAAAGAGCATCATGTTTGTCATCTTCCAAGTCTTCTAGGAACAATAATTTCTTACTGCACAGTGTTCATAAGAGAAAACACCTGGAAAGAGGAGAAAAACAGCCCCAATATAATATTTGTATTGTCCATTGAGTAAGTACACTGAGACTCTAAGTGCAAGAGATTAGATCTTAACCTATATTTATTTTACAAGGTCCTGTTTATTTTTTTTCCCATCATTAAACAGTTTGGGATATCTAGAAAATAAAGATAAAAATTATTGTCCACATATTGTATATTTATTCTTCTATGTAGGTTTAATTATAGAGTAATATTTTTACTCATTTTAAGCCAGAATTAGCATTATATTTCCACAGCAGCTATTCCTTGACCTTTTGATAGAGTATCAGTGTGTGTACTGTGTATATAAATAAGTGATTCTATTATTTCAAGATAATTTTATTGACCATCCAGAAACAGATCTTCCTGTTTCTAACAATGAAATCATCTAAATAACATCCTTTAACTCACCTATAAGTAGGTTTATTAGAATCTTACCTTCATCTAACTGCTTTTCTTCATTTTTAGTATCTGAGGAAAGCAATATATACATATAGCTTCCATCTCAGGGGTTCTTATTAGTGGTTGAGAGCACTGAAGGCAATCAGGATAGCAAGAAAAAAACACCTCAGGCACAGACTTAGTTTCATATCAGCTGACATTCTTAGAAACTGCCTGAGATGTTTTCCTAATTCACAGTGGCACCAGCTTTGCATATATTTATTAAGTAAATGAAACCTTGGGTGCTGCTGAGCAAGTGTGTAAGTTAAACTTTGATGGTCTATTAGATGATGTCTAATAGGAATCATCACAGGACAGGAATAAGCTTCAGTAGTGTGGACAACTGTAGTGAAGGTCTTTCTGCAATTATAAGCCATTGAAGTCATATGAATAATAGAGGGACAGAATAAATCATCTCAGATATAAAGTTGCTGGGCCAAGACTGTCCATAGATAAATAATGTTCACAGACATTTAAAAATTAACATGTTCTTAGTAGTTCCAAAAATATGCACCTCTAGTTCTTGGTATATATCAAGAATCTCTTTGGCCTTCAAAGATTAAAGCAAATTGAAAAAAAAACTTCCAAACCCTATAACTTCATAGCTCAACCAACATTCAGCTTGGGATAGTCACTATTTAAATCACAAAAACAACTCTCTTGGTTCTTTCCTGGGTTTTTTTATTGTTTTTGTTGTTGTTGCTGCTGCTGCAGACTGCTTTTAAACCAGGTTGAGTTTCTTCCGCAAATCTGCCCAGCTTCCATCAATATTAACATCATGTACACTTAGCAAACTGCTTACAGTCAGTGAACTCACACCATCAATATCAACATCATATATATGAACCACACTGGTTACAATCAGGGAATTTAACTTAATTATCTTCACCCTAGGACTATAGTCAACATTATACTTACATTGTACATTCTTTGGATTTAGACAATTGTATAATTATGTGAATTCATCATTATAGCACCATTCAAAATAATTCCAATGTCCTAAAATTCCTCTGTAGTCTTCCTTTTAGCTGCCCCCTCTTCACTGGCTACACAGCCTCTAATTTTCCTATTTTTGCAGAATTTCACATAGTTAGACTGATACAGAACATAGCCATTTCAAGCCAGCTTTGCTCACTTAATAATATGAATTTAAATTTCTTATGACATTTTTGCATGACTTTGTAGGTTATTTCTCTTAGCTCTGCAAGTTCCATTGTCTGTGGTCATACAATTTATGCATTGATTTACTGAAGGGCATCTCAACTGTTACAATGCTTTGACAATTATTGATAATTCTGATATAAATGTTCATGTTCAGGCTTTGATAAAAATATAAATTGCATCTCATTTAGGCAAATATCCAGAAGGGCAATTTCTATATTATGAAAGATTATTAGTAAGAATATGTCAAATTATCTTCTTAGATTGCCATACAATTTTGTATTCTCATGGTAAGTGAATAAGGGACCCTGTTGCTCTATATCCTTACCAGCAATGTCTAGATTTCAGCCATTTCAACAGGCATGTAGAAATCTCACTTATTTGTCATTCCCTCACAGCACTTGATATAAAGTCTCTTCCAATTATTTGCCATGTTTATTTTCTTTGGTGAAGAATCTGTCAGCATTTATATTTTAAAAAACATCTTTAGAACCTTCTTTGTGAGAGGAGAGGTTGTCTTCAAAGTGCTGAGGTAACAGGTATGTGACAGGTATGAGCAACCATGCATGGCTTAGTTCCTTTTCTAAAGCATGTGGATGATCAAAATCAATAGTCTTCAGGCATTCAGCTCATCTGTTAGGTCTCTAGTCTGGGATTTCTCTAGGTTTTTCATATAGGCATCTAGTGCTATGGATTTTCCTCTTAAGACTGCTTTCATTGTGTCCCACAAGTTTGGGTATGTTGTGGATTCATTTTCATTAAATTCTAGGAAGACTTTGATTTCTTTCTTAATTTCTTCCTTGACCCAGAGGTGGTTCAGCTGAGTGATGTTTAGTTTCCATGAGTTCGTAGGCATTCTTTGATTTTTGATGTTGTTGAACTCTAACTTTAGGCCCTGGTGGTCTGATATGTTACAAGGGATTATTTCCATTTTTTTTGTATCTGATGATATTTGCTTTATGACCAATTATGTGGTCAATTTTGGAGAACGTTCCATGAGAAGCTGAGAAATATGCATATTCCTTTGCATTTGGGTGGAAGGTTCTGTAGATATCTATGAAATCCATTTGCATCATAACCTCCATTAGACTCCTTATTTCTCTGTTGAGGCTCTTTCTGGTTGACCTATCCAGAGGTGAAAGTTGGGTTTTTAAGTCTCCCACTATTAGGGTGTGAGAATTGATGTGGAATTTGAGCTTTAGCAGTGTTTCTTTTACATAGATAGATGCCCTTATATTAGGGGCATAAATATTCAGGATTGAAATCTCCTCTTGACCAATTTTTCCTGTGATGAATAAGTAGTGACCGTCTTTGTCCCTTTTAATTGCTTTTAGCTTAAAGTCTACTTTCTTAGATATTAGGATGGCAACCCCTGCTTGTTTCTTAGAACCATTTGACTGGAAAATCTTTTCCCAACCCTTTACTCTGAGCCTGTGTCTGCTTTTGTGGTTGAGGTGTGTTTCTTGTAGGCAACAGAAGAATGGCTTCTGTTGTTGTATCCATCTTGTAAGTGTGAGTCGTTTTATAGGAAAGTTGAGTCTATTGATATTAAGGGATATTAGTGACCACTGATTGATATTTCCTGCTATTTTTGATGGTAACTTGTTTGTATTTCCTTTCTCTGGTCTATTCTTCTGTGGGATTATTGATTGTTTGTGGTTTCATGGGTGCATCTGGGGTCCTTAGGTTGGAGTTTTCCCTTTAATGCTTTCTGTAGTGCTGGATTGGTAGGTAAGTATTGTTTCAGTCTGACTTTGTCATGAAATATCTTGTTTATTCCATCTATGGTGATTGATAATTTTGCAGGGTATAGTATTCTAGTTTGGCAGCCATGCTCTTTTAGCGTCTGTATAACTTCTGACCAAACCCTTCTAGCTTTCATCATTTCCATTGAATGTTATTCTGATGGGTCTGCCTTTATATGTAAGTTGGCCCTTTTCTTTTGCTGCTCTTAAAATTTTTTCTTTGTTCTGTATGTTTTCTGGCTTGATTATTATGTGGCACACTGACCTTTTTTGAATATCTATTTGGTGTTCTGTAAGCTTCTTGTATCTTTATAGGCATTTCTTTCTTCAAGTTAGGAAAGTTTTCTTCTATGATTTTATTGAATACATTATCTGTGCCTTTGAGCACAGATAATTCTTCTCCTTCTTCTATTGCTATTATTCTCAGTTTAGGTCTTTTAATGGTGTCCCAGATTTCCTGAACACTTTGTGTTATGGCTTTTTTGGTTTTAGTATTTTCTTTGACTGATATATCAATATCAGCTTCTGAGTCTTCCACTTCAGAGATTCTCTCTTCCATCTCTTGGATTCTGTTGGTTATGTTTGTATCTGTGGTTCCAGATTTTTTTCTTCAGGTTTTCTATTTCCATCTTTGCCTGATTTTGTGCCTTTTTTATTGCTTCTATTCCAGTTTTTAGTTCCTGGCATGTTTCTTTCATAGATTTGTTCATCTCTTCCAATTTTTTGGTTGTATTTTCTTCTATTTCTTTAAGGATATTTTTCACATCTTCTTTGAGGGCTTCAATGATCATCATAAAGGTATTTTTGGTGTTGCATCCTTTTGTTTCCTCTTCATTGCTCTGTTCAGGTCCTGTAGTTGTAGAACCACCACTTTCTTCTGGACTTACCTTATTGTTCTTTATATTATTATATATATTTTTGCACTGGCATCTACCCATGGCTTTAGTGGTTCACCATTAGGTGGCTCCTGGTCAGTTGTGGCAAGAGGGCTTGTGTGTCTCCTGCCACCTCTGAGCAAGGGGTCTGCTCAATCTTTGACTCTGTTCTGGGTGGGGGTCTGAATTTCAAGTCCTTAATCTTTCTCTGCTGATGCAGTTGAGGGCAGGGTTGCCGTGTGATGCCCCTTCTTTTAGGTGCAGCTGGAGGAGCCCTTCATAGCCAAACTCTATTCCTGTTTGCTAAGGAGTGTGTGGAGACATGCACCACAGACAGAACCTGGTCCTGGAACTGTAACCAGAACACAACTTTCCCTGGCAGGGATTCAGGCACAGGGGCCTGCTGATCTCACCTTACCTCTGGATGGAGTCTGAGTCTGGATTTCAAAGTCCTCAGTGTAAGGATTCCTGGCATTCCATGTAGCTGAGCCTACTTGGCTCAGATGGGATGCACCTTGCAAGGAGGTACACCCCTGGGTGTGGCAACGTAAACCCTGCAGCACTGTGTAGGAAGCGCCTCCCTGGACCCGTGACAAATGCCCTCGCACACTCCTTCCCTTAAAAGCGACTGTGAGCATGTGCTCCGGCCCTTTTTCTCTGTTCTCTCTCTGACTTCTGTCTTGCTCCTCTGTTTCTTCACCTGCCTGGGACTCCTCTCTTACATAAATTCTAGTGTGTGGCCTTGTTAGTGTGTACTTGCTCTCATGCATGGAACTAACACTCAGTCCTTCTCTGCTGAAGCAGTTGGAGGCAGGGTGGCCATGCAAGTTCCCTTGTTTTAGTAGCAGCTGTAGGAACCCTCACAGCCAAAGTGTATTCCTGTCTGCTAAGGAGTGTGTGTCTAGACATGCACCACTGACAGAACCTGGTCCTATTTTCTATAAACATGAAGGACTGTTAATATGGTGATTAACACCTAGAATCCCAGCACTCAGGACAAATAGAAGGTTCATGTGAGCTTCATAGAAAAGTTTTATTTAAAGAAGAATAATACTGAATAAAAACTATAGTTAAAATTTTTCATAGGCAATAATATTTAGCAAAATGTTAAAATACATAGTCCATCTGGCCTAGAATTGCAGTGTTACCTTTAAAACTTTTGCAGGACACCTTAATTACCACCATCTCACACTGTGTGAGTAATTTGAAGGCCAAAACTACTATCTGAATTATGAGAGGCACATTCTCTTGTAGTGAATGCCCTTGTATTTAATCCATATCAATTTTATACCAAAACAGCTATCAAATTTACTATACATGTTTTGATTTATGAAATTATTATCAATAACTATTAGCACTGGACCAAAAAGACTATTACTTTCTAAGAAAAATTTATGTTCAAACAGGTAACAAGTCAGGAATATTTATCTTCTGAAAACTGGAATATCAAAAGATAATAAAATACTATTGGCAAAACATAGACCTTAATAAATAATATTTTACTGCAAGTGTAGCTTAGAATAAGAAATTTGTTATTCATGGTTTCCAGGCAGCTCATAATACATGTAAAGACAGCACTAGTAAAGTAAGTAAAATATAACAACATAAAAAAGGAAATAAAGGAACAGAATTGTAAGATGTGACCAAATGTCCAAAAAGTATTAATAACTTAGATTTTTATTTCTGAAACAATTTCAGTAGTTAGACAAATTATTAAATTAAAACCACTATATTGTTTAACATTTAAAAATTTAAAACAATGACCAATTTTCATATGCTTAATCATTTAGTTGACTGCATAAAATTTTCTAAAATTTTAAGTAAATAAAATTTATATAATGGTAGTTTTTTCAAATTATCCCATACCAAAATAAAATGAATGCCTCCAAACACAAGATTCAAAAGCAAAATGCAAAAATATCTAGTGATATCACAAACTGGTTATAGTAATTATAACAAGTTACAAAAGAAATTTATCTGTTCATCTAAATAACTACGTGAATTGAAGTTCCAGGTTTTTTCTGGGCTCACTTTTTTACCAAGTCTACATTTAAGGAGTATTTCCTAATTTCATGTTTCCCCTCTTTGAAATTCACATAATTATTGTTCATGCAATTATGCAGCTTGTTGATTGTCCAATTTTGCTTTGAGATAGTTCAGTAAACATTTTCTTAGGGACATTTTACTTGAATATGTATGATTTTATATCTTGATAAATGAGACTAATTTAAAACTTTTGACATATGAATTATGGTATGATTGCTATTGAGCCATTAAGTAATGAGACTCACTCACCATGCCTGTACATATCAGCAGGCCTTTGTATGTGTACCTGTGTACAGAAAGCAGCTGGCAATGGGTGTCAGGTCCCTTGGGGCTAGACTTACAGATAATAACAGGATGCACAAGCTTGTGATGTCAGCTCTGGGATCCAAACCCTAGTTTTCATGATTGCATTCCAAAGAGTTTTAGTGCTGAGCCTCTCTCTAGATCCCAAGCATTACATTATTAGGATCTAGGAAATGTTTTTCATTTGTTTTTGTTTCATTAATAGTATGATTAAAATGTAAGTTATGGAACAATTTCTTGGCTTTAATATAGAACACACACAAAAAAAATCAAGATTTTTCTACACAAGTTTTACACAATTCGTCATTTCTAGAAACAGAAATAACATTTATGACTAAATCCAGCATTGATATGAATCTTGGAGGCTTGATAGATAATTCAGCAGTTAGAAGTGTGCACTGCTCTCCCAGGAACCCAAGTTTAGTTCCCAGAACCTATGTGAGGTAGCATATAGCTGCCTAAAACTCCATCTCCAGGGGATTTGACACTTCCTCATATATGCACACTCATCCGTATACACTTACACACTCACACACAGATATACAACTTAAAATAATAAATATAGAGATTTTTACCTCACTCTGCTCCTTGTGCCTCAACCCCCCAGTCTCCTCACCAGTTCTGTAGAGAAAAAAAAAAAAATCCTGCTGCAATGGACCTTTTCACCCTGGCTCCATTCCAAATGGATTACAAAGATCATCCTCCAAGCTTCCCTCCCCCAGCCTCCAAAACCACCAGGCTTGCCTGATGCTCACACCAAGTGATCAGTCAAGGAAAACAGGAAAGCTAACTGAAGACCTTCACCACTCCTTTGTGGTAAAGGTCTTCAACCACTTCAGCCCAAACTCACAGTCTCATCGCTAGCTCTTCAACAAATACTTGCTGCTGCTTTCCTTCCCCTCTGCCTACAGCTCCTGTGGATCCCACAGACCCCCCCCCCCACACACACACACAGCTTCATCTTCTTGTTACTTTTTCCCAGCCCTCAACTCCACAGGCACTCTCCATTAACCTACAGACCACTCCTGCCAGGAAAGCAGATAGACTGTCAGGCTGTCGGAGGATATTCCCCTCTCCTTAAGTTCCTCTAGGTCCAGCCTCCAATCTAGTCCCCAGTGCCTTAGCAGACCCTCTGCTTACTATCTCCTACCATTTCAAGAAGATGAAACAAGCAGATCCTGGTTGAACACTCTGCTCTCCTCCCCACTGTGGACACCATAGACCTTTAACCTATCTCTATTTCTAAGTGTCAGCTCCCAATACCCAGAAACATATTTTACCTGGACCTCCCAGTGTGAACAGCTATTAAGTCCACTCTCACCAATAGACAGATCATTCAGACAAAAACTAAATGGAGAAATGCTGCACGTAACAGACATTGTACACCAAATGGCCCTAACTGGTATTTGCAGAACATATCACCCAAGCATAAAAGAATGTACCTTCTCCTATGCACTTCAGGAAACTTTCTTCCAGATTGACCACATGTCAGACTCAAAGAAAATTTCAACAAATAAAGAGAAAATTGAAATAATTCCCTGTATCCTATCAGACTACCATGAATTAAAGCTGGATATCAGCAACAATAGAAGCAACAAAAAGCCTACAGACTTATTGAAACTGAAAAATGTTCTACTGCATAAAAAATAAAACAAGACAAAAATAAAGACTTTCTAAAATTCAATGAAAACTTATATGCAGCATACCCAAACTTGTAAGACATAATAAAGACTGTTCTAAGAGGCACTAAGTGCATACAAAATGTGGAGAAATCTTATACTAGCAACTTAACAGCACACCTGAAGCTGTAGAACAACAAAAAAAGTAAGCATATGCAAGAGGATTTGATGGCAAGAAATAATAAAACCCAATGCTGAACTCAATAAAATAGAAACAAAAAACAAATACAAAGACTCAATGAAACAAAGAGTTTGTTCCTTGAGAAAATCAACAAGATGGACAAATCTTTGCCAAAACTAACCAAAGACAGAGACAAAAAAGAAGACATAATAACAGAAACCCAAGAAATCAAGAGAATTACTAAGAACATACTTTAAAAACCTGAACACTACCAAATTGCAAAAATCTAAAAGAAATGGTTAATTTTTACAATTAACTTGGCACTTACCAATGTTAACTAAGCAATTTGAACATAATCTAGAACACCTAGTGAAATAAGAGCAGTCACTAAGTCTCCCTCTCCCCCCACAAAAAGCCCAGGGCCAGACCTTCCAAAAAAGGTTCACACCAATACTCTTCAAATTATTCCAAAAAAATAGTAACAGAAGGAACATTGCCCAAATTTTGTTTTATAAGGCCAGGCCATAGCTACACTGATGCCCAAACCACATAAAGACCCAATAAAGAAAGACAATTGCAAAGTGATTTCCCTAATAAATACAGATGCAAACATTCTCAATAGAATACATGAAATTGAATAAAATAACTCATCAAAAAGGTCATTCATCATGATCAAGTAGTCTTCACCTCATAGATACAGAAATACTTTGATACATGAAAATCTGTCAATGTATTCCACCATACAAACCAACTGAAAGAAAAATATCACATAGTCATCTCATTACATACAGAAAAAGACTTTTACAAAATCCAACACTCCATTATAATAAAAGTCCTGGAGCCTCTGGAAGAGCAGACGGTGCTCCTAACCGCTGAGCCATCTCTCCAGCCCAGCACCCACATGGCAGCTAACAACTGTCTGTAGTTCCAGTTACAGTCAAACACCAAGGCAAATAAATAAATAATAAATAAATAAAGTTTAAAAAAAAAATAAAAATAAAAATAAAAGTCCTGGAGATATTGGGGATGTAAGAAACATATTTTGATCTAATAAAGGCAGTTTATAGCAATCTCCTAGCTAAAATAAACTTAAATGGGGAGAAATTCAAAGCAATTCCACTAAAATCATAAAGAAGACAAGGTTGTTCATTCTCTCCTTACTAATTCAATATAGTACTTGAAATTTTAGTTAGAACAGTAAGACAACTGAAGGAGATCAAAGGGAAATAATTTGGAAATGAAGAAGTCAAAGAATCTTTATTTGTAGATGAAATAATAGTATACACAAATGATGCTAAAATTTCCACTGGGGAACTTCTACAGCTAATTAACATTTTTCCAATGTAGCCGGATACAAGAATATCTTACAAAAATCAGTAACCTTCATATATACAAATGACAAACAAGATTAAAAAACAAAATCGGGGAAAAAATATTTTTCACAATAGCCTCAAGCAATGTACAATACAATGGGGTAATTCTAACCAAGTAATCAAAAGACATACAAATGATAGAAAAATTCAAGTTTCTGAAAGAAGAAATTGAAAAATTGTCAGAAGATGGAAAGACTCCCAAGCTCATGGATATGGAGGACTAACATAGTAAAAATGGTCATCCTAGCAAAATCAATCTACAGATTTAATGCAGTCTCTATCAAAGTTTCAATACAATTCTTAACAGACTTTGAAAGGACAATTCTCAACTTCATATAGAAAAACCAAAAAACCCAGGATAGCATAAAATACTACTACTATACAATAAAAGAACTTCTAGAGAGATCACCATCCCTGATTTCAAGCTATACATAGAGCTATAATAATCAACATAGCAATGAATTACCATAAAAGCAGATACATTGATCAATAAAATTGACTGTAAGACTCAAAAATAAATTTACACATCTTTCATACCTGAGTTTTGCTAAAGAATCAAGAAATATACATTGGGAAAAAAAGAAAGCATCTTCAACAAATGACACTTGGTCAAACTGGATGTCTACATGTAGAAAAATGGAAATATATCTTTATTTATCACCCTGCACAACTCAACTCTAAATAAATCAAAGCTCTCAGCAAAAAACCAAACACAATGAACCTGACAGAAGAGAATGTGTCTTGAACACATTGGCACTTGAGAAAACATCTTAAACAGAACACCATTAGCACAAACACTAAGATCAACAACTATTAATGAGACCTCAAGAAACTGAAAAACATCCCTAAGACAAAAGATACAATCATTTAAATTTAGATAAAGCATCAACCTACAGAATCAAAAATTTTTTTTACAAACTTATCATCTAATAGAGGACTATTATCAAAAGTATATAAAGAACTTGAGAAACTAGATATCAAAACACCAAATAATCCAATTTAAAAATGAGTATCTAAACAGATAATTCTCAGTAGTAGAAATTAAAATAGCAGAGAAAACACTTTAAAATGTTCAACCTCTTTAGCCACCAGGGAAATGCAAATCAAAACAACTTTGAGATTCTATTTTACACCTGTAGAATAGCTAAGGTCAATATCACAAGTAACAGTTCATGCTGGTGAGAATGTGGATCAAGGAGAACATTCACCCCCTTACTGATGGGTGTGCAAACTTTTACAATCACTATGAAAACTAGTATGATAATTCCTCAGTAAGTTGGGAATTAATCTACCTCAAGATCCAATTATATCACTTAGACAGATTATACCCAAAGGGTGTTTCACAAGGACAGTGGCTCAGTTGTATTCATTGCTGCTTTATTTATATTACCCAGAAATTGGACATAACCTAGATATTCCTCAATAGAAGAATTTAGTATGAAAAGATAAAAACATATGGTACATTTAACAATGAAGTATTACTCCACTGTTTTAAAAAATGGCATCATTAATTTTTCAGATGGAATTAGAAAAAAAATTCATGTTGAATGATGTCACCCAGACTGACAAAGATAAATATGGTACATATCCACTTTTATGTGGATATCAGCCATTAAATAAATGATAACCAAGCTACAATCTGTAGGCTCACATACGCAATGTATAGAGAAGGGGAGTTGGAGGGACACATGGGTCTCCCTGGGAGGAGGAAGTAGAATAGATTATATGGGTGGAGTGAAGTTGGGAGAGAACAAGAGATGAAGAATCAGTTGCAGAAGGAGAGAGATATGGCTGAGGGAGAGAAGGCAGGGAGAGGCAGCTGGAATTGAGGGGAATTTGAGGGGAAGTATGGAAACATAGTGCAGTGAAAATGCCCTAAAATACATGAAGATGATCCAAACAAAATGTCCTAATAATGGGAGAAACAGAGTCCCAACTTGTCAATTCTTGTCACCAAATAAGGCTTCCAATACCAGGAGTAGGCTACATCAAATTGAGTTGTTGGCCAAGGGTGACCCACATAAATCTCCAAACAAACCAGGTTGTTGTCAAGACAATTATTTTCTCTTTACAAACTGACAGAAAGGCCCCATGGCCGAGGACATCAGCCATACAACTCAGTGAACATGGAGAAGTTGAACTGGTGCCTACATGATGACTTCCCTATGTTCTAGTATCTTTGGTATAGGAAGGTATTCTACAGGATACCAAAGAAAAACAATAAACACCAATGCATTCATAAAACCTTTAGGGCAATGACAGTACAAAGCGTGTGGGAGTAGCCAATCAATATCTGACTTAACCTAAGGTCCACTCTACCAGGTGGAACCCATGCCTAACACTTGTTGGGTGACCAAGAACCAGAGACTAGGTAGCCCAAAGACCTAGGATAAACCCAAGTATTCTTTAAAAAAAAAAAAAAAGTACTAAGTGAAATGATTCCTAATGATATTCTGCAATGCTTATAAATTAATTCCTTATTCAGTCATCATCAGAGAAGCTTCTTCCTGCAGCAGACAGGAAGGACTGCAGAGACCTTCATCCAGACATTATGTGGAGAGAGAGTCCTTAGAACACACAGCTCTGTATGGCATTTCTCCATCAAATTTTTCAGCAGAGCTCAGGGAATCCTAAAAAAGAGGAAGAAGAAAGAGTTTAAGGGCCAGAAAGGATGGACAACAGCAGGAGAGTTCTTCTGAATAAACTGGACATGGCTCATATGAACTCATGAAGAATAAAGCAGCAAGCACAGGGCCAGCTCGGGTCTGCACCAAGTCCTCTGCATATAAATATATTGTGGTAGGGTTAAGCACAATTGAGCAAGACCTAGAGGTGTGGCTTTGAGGTCTTGAGGACCCCTGTATGGGGTGTGGCCAGCCCCCCTTTGCATGCTGTCTCCCCTTCCTGTTTGTTCCCATGTTCTCAAAGGAAGGACTACCACTACTGCCGAATAGGACATCTCAACCCTGCAGAAATTGCCCTAAGGTTCAATCTTGTATCAGTGAGTGTTTCATATGAAGTCCTTAGTAAATATTAATCTGTTGTAGAAAGTTTTCCCAGGCCCATTTGGGCCCAGAGGTTTGGAACCTGCCCACGGTGGCTTTTGTCCCCCAAAGAAATGAATCAGACACTGATATACTTTATACTGTTTGGCCCATGTCTTAAGCACATTACTAGCTAGCTTTTTCATATTAATTCAACCCATTTCCATTAATCTGTCTGCCACGTGTCCCAGCCCATGGCTCACCTGTATCTCTTACATGATTCTTCTTCGGGGTCAGATGGAGACTGGCTAACTCCACCCTCCTCCTACTTGTGTGTCCTCTGATTCTCCACCCACTTCTACAGCGATCCACATAGGCCAAACCAGTTACTTTATTTACATCATACAGAGAACACTTCCACCACATTAATCCTTTTATATAATCAATTTCCAGTGAATAATTCCTACAATATCTGATGTTCCAATGTGAGTTTTCCAGAGTACAGGTCTATGCTGGGCCAGAAACTCATCCCTCAGGTCGGTACCTGTGGTTTCAGCTCTGGACTACCGGAGCCTTGCCCCTGCCCACACCAGAGACCAAGGGACACTCATGTGGTTCTGAGCACCTTTGGCCTTGGAGCTTATCGGTTCCAAGATAGATTAGAATTCAAACCTTTGCTGCTTTTAAAATGGGATATTTTCTGTCCAGCAGAGCAGGCTTGACATGCATTCCCACTCTGTGCTTCCTGCCACTGTTTCACTTTCCACCACTTTCCTGAGGCCTTCACACAGCTTTCCTGCATCTGAGCCTCAAATTCTGCCTGTCAGAAAGGCAGGTGGCTGATATCAGCATATTGTTCAATGTATATTGGTAGTAAATTATTCTGATTTTGTGAGAAATTGCCTTTCATTAGTTCATATTTATATAACGTTAAACCTGAAAGTCCAAGTCAGCACACACTAATCAACTGGAGTGAGGCCTGCAACATCTGCTATCCAAACATCGCCATTATATCTGATCTGATGTAAGTAATTATTTATATAATATATATATGTATATATATAATTTTAATAATAATTTCTTCAATAATGTCAGACAACACAACTTCCTAAGTATTTAGAAATTTTTTATTCATAATTGAGAACGTCTTGTATAATTATGTTTTTGAGAACTTCATGCTCACAGTCCTGTTACTTCTCAATTTGATTCTACATTTTATGTCTCAAAAAAAAAAATCTGATACCTATACTACACATGAGACATTAATAAAAGATAAAAGACTTGAAGTCTAAGAATTGCTCTCTGAAATGCATAATATGGACTCTTCAATGATAAATTGGCATGCAAAGTTAATTTTCTGGAAATTGGTTACGACAATTTAACTTTCAGATAAATCTTCTCCTTGTACACAAATATTAACTTCTTATGGGAGATGCGTAAATCTGTGGAAACCTATGCTAATGATAAGAATAAGAAACTTACTAATTCCATGTAATCATTAGAAAGACTGGCTATTCAAGAGATTCAGACCCTAGATAAATCAGTGGTTTGTAAATTTCAACAATGGGAGGATCATGTCACTGTAATTGAGAAGAATAGTAAGGAGCAATCAACCCAGAACAGTTCAGAGCACCCATCTCTGACATTTTATTGAGGTGAGGATGATTTGCCTAAAGTTGTGAACTTTCTTAACTCCTATGATCTATCCAGTTAGCATTCAGAAAAATCATACATATGATGAATCTGCAGGATTTATAGACTATAACTGGGAACCTATATATGTGAGAGCTATAAAGGAAATCCAAGAAGCTATTTTACTCCACAGGATCCATTCCACATATGTAAAATAGATACTAAATTCATGGCCAACAAAATAGGGAATAACACCTAATGATTGGATATAGTTAAGAGCAGCTGTATTGAACTATAGCCAATATTTACAATCGAGAAATTGGCTGAGGGAAGAGGCTAGGGCCCATGATAAAGAACCATACAGCAATGGATAATAGAACAACTTCAAAGAAGAAATCAAAATCTAAAAAAAAAAAAAAAAAAAAAAAAAAAAAAAAAAAAAAAAAAAAAAAAAAAAAAAAAAAA
>PVIH01020275.1:0-25423 GCA_004025045.1 Sigmodon hispidus | reverse complement strand
GATAAATACAAAATAAAGAAGGAAGAAAAAAATTCATTTAAATAAATAGAAGAAAATACAAACAAAAAATGGAAGAGTTGAACAAATCCTTGAAAGAAAACCAAGAAAAGGTAAAACAAAAAATGAAAGAAACATTCCAGGAACTAAAAAGAAGTTATACAGACACTAAAAGAGCATGGCTGCCAACCTAGACTACTATACCCAGAAAAATTGTGAATTGCCATAGATGGAGTAAACAAAATATTTCATGACAAAGTCAGACTGAAACAATACCTATCTACCAATCCGGCCCTCCAGAAAGCATTAGAGGAAAACTCCAACCTAAGGATCCCAAATACACTCATAAACCACAAACATTCAATAATCCCACAGAAGAAAAGCCCAGAGAAAGGTAATACATACAAGTTACCACCAAAAATAGCAGAAACATCAATCAGTGGTCACTAATATCCCTTAATATCAATGGACTCAACTCACCTGTAAAAAGACACACAATAACAAGATGGATACAAAAGCCATCCTTCTGCTGCATATGAGAAACATACCTCAACCACAAAGACACACACAGGCTCAGAGTAAAGGGTTGGAAAAAGATTTTCCAATCAAATGGCCCTAAGAAACAAGCTGGGGTTAACATCCTAATATCCAACAAAGTAGACTTTAAGCTAAAATCAATTAAAAGGGACCAAGATGGACATTACTAATTCATTGTAGGAGAAATTGGTCAACAGGAGATTTCAGTCTTGAATATTTATGCCCCCAATATAAGGGCACCTACTTATGTTAAAAAAAAAAAAAAAAAAAAAAAAAAAAAAAAAAAAACACTGCTAAAGCTCAAATTCCACATCAATTCTCACACCCTAAGTGGGAGACTTCAATACCCCACTTTCACCCCTGGATAGGTCAACCAGAGACTCAACAGAGAAATAAGGAGTCTAACAGAAGTTATGATGCAAATGAATTTAATAGATATTTGCAGAAGCTTCCACCCAAATGTAAAGGAGTGTACATATTTCTTAGCAACTCATGGAACTTTCTCTAAAATTGACCACATAATTGGTCATAACGCAAATATCAACAGATACAAAAAATGGAAATAATCCCTTGTATCATATTGGACCACCAGGGCCTAAAGTTAGAGTTCAACAACATCAAAAATCACAGAAAGCCTACCAACTCATGGAAACTAAACATCACTCAGCTGAACCACTTCTGATTCAAGGAAGAAATTAAGACAGAAATCAAAGTATTCCTAGAATTTGCTGAAAATTAATCCACAACGTACCCAAACTTGTGAGACACAATAAATGCAGTCTTAAGAGGAAAAGTCATAGCACTAGATACCTATATGAAAAACCTAGAGAAATCCCACACTAGAGAACTATCAACACAGCTGAAAGCCTTAGGACAATTAAAAGCAAACTCATCTAGAAGGAGTAGACAGCAGGAAATAATCAAACTTAGAGCTGAAATCAATACAAATGAAACAAAAAGAACAATATAAAGAATCAATGAATCAAAGAGTTGGTTCTTTGAAAAAGTCAACAAGATAGATAAGCCCTTATCCAAACTAATCAAAAAGCAGAGAGAGAGTATCCAATCAACAAAATCAGAAATGAAAAGGGGGACATAACAACAGACACACAGGAAATCCAGAGAATTATCAGATCATACTTTGAAAATCTATATTCCACAAAAATGGAAAACCTAGAAGAAATAGACAGCTTTTTTGACAGGTATCATTTACCAAAATTAAATGAAGAACAGATTAATTACCTAAACAGACCTATAACCCTAAAGGAAATAGAAGTTGTCACTAAAAGCCTCCCAAGTTAAAAAAGTCCAGGGCCACATGGTTTCAGTGCAGAATTCTACCAGGCATCCAAAGAAAAATTACTACCGTTACTCCTCAAACTATTTCACACAATAGAAACTGAAGGAATATTGCCAAATTCCTTTTATGGGGCCACGATAACCCTAATACCCAAGCCACTCAAAGACACAACAAAGAAGGAGAATTACAGACCAATTTCCCTCATGAATATTGATGCTAAAATTCTCAACAAAATTTTGGCAAACCATATACAACAATATATAAAAAATATCAATCACCATGATCAAGTAGGCTTCATCCCAGAAATGCAGGGATAGTTCAACATATGAAAAGCCGTACATGTCATCCATCATATAAACAAACTGAATAAAAAAAAACGACATGATCATATCCTTACATGCTGAAAAAGCCTTTGTCAAAATCCAACACTCCTTTATGATAAAAGCCCTGGAGAGATTAGGAATACAGGGAAAATATCTCAATATATTAAAGGCATTTTACAAAAAGACCACAGCCAACATCAACTTAATGGAGAAAACATCAAAGCAATCCAACTAAAATCAGGAACTAGACAAGAATGTTCTCTCTTCCCTTATCTATTTAATATAGTTCTTGAAGTTTTAGCTAAAGCAATAAGAGACCAAAAGAAGATTAAGGGGATACAAATTGGAAAAGAAGTGAAACTATCTCTATTTGCAGATGAAAAGATTGTATACATAAGTGATCCACAAAATTCTACCAGGTAACTTCTACAGATGATAAACAGCTTCAGTAATGTAGCAAGATACAAGATTAACTCAAAGAAATCAGTAGTCCTCCTATACACTAAAGATAAAAGGGCTGAAAAAGAAATAAGGGAAACATCATCCTTAATAATAGCTGCAAATAGCATTAAATATCTTGGAGTAACTATAAACCAAAAAAGTAACAGATCTATTTGACAAAAATTTTAAACCATTGAAGAAAGAAATTGAAGAGGATATCAGAAAATGGAAAGATCTCCCATGTTCCTGGATAAGTAGGATCAACATCGTAAAAATGGGAATTCTACTAAAAGCAATCTACAGATTGAATGCACTGACCATCAAAATCCCAACACAATATTTTGTACCTTCAAAGAACAATATTCAACTTCATTTGGAATAACAGGAAAGCCAGGACTGCCAAAACAATTTTGCTCAACAAAAGAACATCAGGAGGCATCACCATCCCCGACTTCAAGTTATACTATAGAGCTAAAGTAATAAAAGCAGCCTGGTACTGGCATAAAAACAGACTTGTAGATCAATGGAATAGAACTGAGGATCCAGGCATTAACCCAAAAACTTATGATCACCTGATCTTCGACAAAGAGGCCCAAAATATTCAATGGAAAAAGGATAGTATCTTTAACAAATGGTGTTGGCATAGCTGGATGGTAGCAAGTATAAAAATGAAAATAGATCCAAGCCTGTCACCCTGCACAAAACTCAAATCCAAGTGGAACAAAGACCTCAACATATACCCAGCCACTCTGAACTTGATAGAAAAGAAAGTGGGAAATATCCTCCAATGAATTGGCACAGGCAACCACTTCCTAAATATAACACCAGTGGCACAGACACTAAGAACAACAATCAATGAGTGGGACCTCCTGAAACTGAGAAGCTTCTATAAAAACAAGGACACTGTCAATAGGACAAAAAGACAGCCTACAGAATGGGAAAAGATTTTCACCAACCCTACAAGTGATAGAGGACTGATCTCTAAAATATATAAAGAACTCAAGAAACTAGAGCCCAAAATCTTGAATAACCCAATCAAAAAATGGGGTTCAGAATTCTCAGCAGAAGAATTACAAATGGCTGAAAGGCACTTGAAAAAGTGTTCAACTTTTTTAGCCATCAGAGAAATGCAAATCAAAACAACCTTACACCTGTCAGATTGGCTAAGATAAAAGACACAGATGACAGCCTATGCTGGAGAGGTTGTGGAGCAAGTAGAACACTCCTCCATTGTTGGTGGGAGTGTAAACTTGTTCAGATACTCTGGAATGCACTATAGCAATTTCTCAGAATACTGGGAATCAATCACCCCAAAGACATAGCAATACCACTACCGGGCATATACCCTAAAGATGCACATTTGCACTCCAAAGACATTAGCTCAACTATGTTCATAGCAACATTATTCATAAAGCAAGGACCTGGAAACTACCTAGATGCCCCTCAACTGAAGAATGGATTAACAAATTGTTATGGAGTACTACTCAGCAGTAAGAAAAAATGATATCCTAAAATTTGCAGGCAAATGGATGAATTTGGAGAATATCCTCCTGAGCGAGGTATCAAAAACGCAGAAAGATAAGCTAAGCAGGGGATGTACTCACTCGTTAGTGGACTCTAAACAAAAAAACAAGAAGCGCAAAGCATGTCCAAGCTGCAAACCACAACCACTCGACAGCTTGGGATCTGAAACACCTTGGACTGGCACTTTGGATCCCACTCCCTCTAGAGGAACACCTGACTCAGTCTTGATGTTGGGGTGAGGAAACTGGATCTGCCAGGAGTGGATGCTGAACTAAGCCATATTGGGACCTTGGGACATTGGGGCCTTGGGACCTCCTGCCCTTGCTGGGGAGGAATGGGGAGATGTGGAGAAGAGAGAGTGACTAGAGGGGGTGGGAGGGAGAAGGGACCTTGAGCAAGGATATACACAGATAGGAAATGTGACTTTATTCATAATAAATAAATAAATAAATGGAATAAGGAGGATAGAGCAAGACATCCAACATCCTCTTCTGACTTCCATATGTGTATAGGTATTTGCATCAGCACTCATATGCACATACCCCACACACATACATGTAAACATTCACCCATAAGAAAGATCCTAATATATAAAGAAATAGAGATTAAGATATTTTAAATAGATGCTTACCCTCCGGTTTGTGAAGGTAGAATAACATTCCTTCACCAACACTGTTTTGATTATGTCTGGATTCATAATAGCCAACACAGGCTGTCGGCCGTCATAAAACCTGCATTGGCAAAGCAAAAAAGATTAAACCCAGCCATCTGGATTTGCTAATAGTTGGAAGCATGCCCAGGAACCCAGAATCTGATCCAGATGTCATATAACCAATACCGTAGCTATACATCGTGTTGCAATGTATAGTTCAAACCAGAGATTTTGACTACAGTGATATAACTCAGCAGGGAAGAGGCAAGCACAAAATAGCTCTACAAAAATATTATAATTAGAACTAAATTGGAACATTTGTTAAGCCTGGATAGTGCATACATGAATATTGCCTATATACTGTTTTTCTTAATTTTGTATAATCAAAGTATTAGATTACCACAAAGGATATTAAGTGAATGGAAAATTGAAAGTGAGTAATTTAAGTACAAAACAGTAGAATATTCAGACACTGGACTGAAACTCAGGTGAACCATTTCTGAAACATCAAGTCCTGGAGAAAAATCAAAATGTGTGACTCAGCCAAATTCAGACTGTGAATCATAATACTGGGAGACATATAAAACCTTTGGTAGGGAAAAAATCTTTGTAATGTATAGCTTACACTCAAGATCCTGTGGGCTTTTGACAACATTTCACATCTTCCCAGTGGAAGTTGACATAATACTTACCCCCACATTTTCCCATATTTTTTATGACATTGTTCATCAAATTCCCAGAAGCCCTGAAAAGAAAAAGGAAAGAAATTCATAACTATTTTAAATATAGTCTTCTTATCCGAGTTGGGGTACAAATGCTTTGAATCTTACAAAATCAGGTTTACTATTCCTAAATATCACTGAGAGGGGCATCCTTATTCATAGCTATCTGAGTAGAAAGGAGATTAAATGCTAGAGGTATTTGAAATGAGAATATTAAAGTTTCCTAAATTTTCTCTCAACATTGCAAATGCATAAAAACTCACCCTTGACTGTAAATAATTACTAATATCATTACATATGCCTGACCGTTTACTCTTCACTATGAGTAGCTAACAATATGTCCCTAAAGTGTTTGCTTCTCTACACATTGTCCCTAAAATCCTCAGACTCTCTGAAGAATGGAGAAATGGAAGCTAAGGGAATACCTGTGAGATCCATTTAACTCTTTATCCAGCATCCTTATCATTTATTTTCTGCCCCTTTCCTGGGAAGACTAATGGAATTATGACACTGAAGAAAATAGTGGCCTTTTTTAATTTAGAGCATTTAGTCTCCAGCAAGTTGCTGAGTGAGAAGGAAAGTAAATAATAATGACAAAAAGGAAGCTGAGGAGATGGCACAGTGGTTAAGAGCATTGCTCGGGATGCCAGAGAATCAGGGTTCAATTCCCAGTGTTCACATAGCAACTGTCTGTCTGTAATGCCAGTTCTAGAGGGAAACCTTTTGGTCACTCAGAACTCATGCACAGCTTGTATGCAGGCAAAATACCAATATATATAATAATACATATAATAATAATGTTTTATAAAAAAAACAGAGAACTTGCCTTTATAGCTCCCTAGTAACAAGGAAAAATAAGGAGATGCCACCCATACACAGAACACAGCAAGCGAAAGTACTTTCCCCTCTACATATGACATTGGACATAAAATACTTGCTCTGAGTCTCTGACACTTAAAAAAAAAACTTTTGCTACATTTCAGTTGTAAGTTTTAATTATGCAAATAAAATACTAGAAGCATGACTGATTCTTGCTGAAATCTGCACTGGAGACAAAGGGCATTCATTGCCCTTCAACAAACACAAATCTGAACATCAAGTCCTCAACATGAGTGTTGATACATCAGAGGACTGTGCCAAACCAGATTCTCCAAAGACTAACAGCAAGGCCTTTGAGAATCTGGTCTTAGAAGCAAAACATGGTTTCTGAAATTCTACCTCAGTTTTACTCAAGATCTTTTGCCTTTTCACTAATGGAAATAAGCCGGTCTTGGCAACCAAGAAGGAAAGATAGGGGGCCCAATGCCTTACACTCACCTTCCGGTAACCAAGAACTGTCCCCAAGAAAGGCAGTGGTTTAGGCCCAGGAATTCCCAACTTTTTAAAAATCCCATGTGAATGGGTCCCATAACTATGAAGTGAAAGAGAAAATTAGTACAATAGGATTATCATTGTGCACCATAGTGGCTCACTGGTCATGAATACAAACACTATAAAATTCAAACATAGGAGGCAACAAAGAAAAACAAAAACTCCCAACAACAATAATTACTTGGGTCTTCACATCTCTAAGTTTTCCATGGAACTCTCAAAGACCACAAAGGTTATCTTAAAAGGTAAGTAAAATTTAAGGATTCTAAGTAATAAGTTGATCATTAATAAATATCTGGAAACTGACATTTGAGTGTTCATGTAACATCCAAGCTTTTTTTTTATAAAGTCCAGTAATTTATTTATTTAGTGTCTAGTATTTACCAACCACTATGCTGGTTTATAAAATTACATCAAGAACATTCCAAAACTCCAATGCTTATGAACCTTACACTATGATGAGATACTTAGCAGACAATAAACATGTAAATTAGGTGATGTATGAATAGCCTGTACATGTCTATAGCAAAGAACCGGAAGGGGAAGCAAAAAGGAAGATCTGCTATGAATTGATCCAGATACCATGTTATAAGGTAGAGAGAAATAAAATTATATAATTGAAGAAATAGAAAATAAATGCCTACCAATAAAGTAAGCAATTTCCATATATCACATCTATGTTAAGATCAATAAGTGGCATGCATATTAATTTCTAAAGGGCCTATGTAAAAACACTGTTAAGCTTAAAGCTGACATGTATTAGAAAACCAATACATTTCCTACTATGAATTAATTTAGTTGCAGATATCCAGACAATTAAATTCTTGACTTCTGTTCCATGTCTATGCATCCTCAAAACTAAGTGTTCTCAGCGCTCTTTTTCATGAACCTGCAGTTGAAGCTAGACCTTTCAGAGATGTTTATACTTGGAGTAAATGGGATCACCCACAGGTTTCTTCACACAAGCCTGGCACTTACAGTGATCCAAGCTGAATTCTTATATATCATTTTTAACTTGCTTTTATTTAGGAAACTTATTGGATGTTAATTAACTGTCCTAGATGTCTTCAGTGGGAGCCACAACCAGAAAGTCTGAGAGTTCTCATGAGAGAAGAGGCATAGTCTTCACTTCCTTCTGACTCATACCTGAAAGTATTTCATTTCATCTCTGGCCCATCCCCTTCCTTATCCACCTATACTATGGGTTTCCCACAACTGGACAAACAGGTATATCAAACACTGATGCTTTTTTTTAAACCTGATAAGCAAGTTTATTTCAAAGCATGCATGTAATCTATACCATGTATTTATTCATGCATTAGGCTCACATTCAGGACACTATTATAAACAAATGAAGTTGCTGTGAATACATCAGTGGACACAAATATTTAAAGCAACAGCCCCACATTAATCCTTTGAAGGAAGGTCCTGAGACATCTCAAAGAAATTCTAGGGCTGAATAGAGGGAAAAGAAATATTTCAGTTAGTTGTAAAATATTATCAGATGGAAAAAATGTTGCCACAATACTCTAAATACCTACCTATTGCTTTAAAGAATAAAACCACATTTTAATTTTTTCATTTTCAATTTTACATCATTATGAGTGTCTACCTTTCTTTAGAGTAAAGTGGTGACAGCAGTGAAATGTGACACGTGTGTGTGAGACAGGGACGTCTACTACCCACAGACTCATAGGCTCATGCACATATACAGAGGGGTCAGGGTGAGAGGGAGAGAGACAAAGCAGAGCAATGATTCTCAACCTCCATGATGCTGCCACCCTTTAATACAGTTCTTCATGTTGTGGTGACCCCAACCATAGAATCATTCCATTGCTACTTCATAACTGTAATATTGCTATGGTTATGAATTATAACATAAACATCTGATGTGCAGGATTTCTGATATGTGAGCCTTGAGAAAGGATCATTCAACCCAAAAAGGGTTGTGACCCACAGATTGAGAACAGCTGGAGAGAGTGGCCACATATGCATTGAATCCTGAAACTTCAAATAACCTCTCTCCTCCCCTCACTTGTACAGGAATCCCTTTATAAAAAGGAAATCCTATGATGGATATTTTGTCTGATGCTCCCAGTACAACTTAGAGGAAAGTATTTAACATCCTAATTGTTTCAGAGGTCCTGCCTTTTGAGGATGCCAGCAGAACTTATAGCCAGAGAGGAGAGTAACTTCTTATACTGAGGCTAAGGGATTTGAAGGGAAAGAATCCAAATCAGGATTCCTTTGTTCTACAAATTCATCATTTATGGTGACTAGAAAGAGATGGCTCTATTGTTAAGAGCATTTGTAGTTCTTTTACAATTCCCAGCATCTACAGAGTGGCTCACACACATCTGTATGTAACTCCAGTTCTAGGGGATAAGATGTTCTCTACTGACATCCATGGGCAACAAACACACACATAGTGCACAAATATTCATGCAAGCCAAGCAGTCACACAAAACACAATGGCCAAATATAATATTTATTCATCACTTCTGAGTAAATAGGACTGAGCTTGGGGAAGACAGAGAACTCCAGGGAAGGGTAACATAAAAAAAGACTAATCTGAGTTAACCATGAGGCCTGGGGTATAGTAGGGGCATTGTGTAATGGTCTTAGAGATGAGACAAGGTAGCAGAAACTAGCCATGTGCACACAGGGCAACACTATACATCTCCTGCATCAGAGGACATGGGTGAAGACAACACAGCAATTCCTCCCATCCCCACAATCCCAAGACCTTCAGTGCATAAAAGGCTTCCCATCATACAGTGACCAGTTACTTGTAATCTGCTTCTGCTGAGCTCAGGTTGGTTAATCTGCAGAAAAACTGAGACTCAATCCCAAGATACCCTGAGTCTAAGTGAAGACACTCAATCCTCCTACCCACAGAAAGTGGAGTTTAGTAGAAGAGGAATGGATATTTATCTCCTTGGAGGGATTTACATCAGCAACATCACCTTCAATTCTCCTAGGATTTTCCAAACAAACAGAGGAAAGAATTATTTGATTCAAATCCCCACACCTGGGCAATTTACTCACAAGTAGAGGAGCACTAGACTGATAGCCAGGAGCATCCAAGTTTCCATGGAAATGTTTGGAATCAGGTCCATTGCTGCTTTCTTTACTCAAGTCTCTTTTGTGCTTTGTTCTTAGCAGTGTGCGCTGCACCTTGCAGGACTGAGCCCAATGAGCTCCCGTCCCCACCCAGTTGTGACTCAAAGAGGCCAGCCTGTAGTGCTTAAGTAGTGTGTGAGGGGTGTGGCTGGCCTTGGAGCCGGTGAAAACACCACTCTGCCCTGCCCACAGTTCTGAGTCAGGTGCACTCTCTACCTTAGTAGTTGGCATGATGTCATCTAAGTGCCCACTTCGACCTTTGAATTGATTTAATAAGAAATATTAACCAAAAAGTTACAACTAGTGATTTCATTATCACTGAGTGCAAAGGTTGTTTCTTATCAGAAACTCAGGTACAAACATTGGCTTTAATTCTCTGGTAGCTCTGTCCTTGCTTTCTGTTGTTGTTGGGGGGAAAAAAACTGTGACCAAAAACAACTCAGGGGAAAGAGTTTATTTCATATTACAACTTACAGTCTGTCATGAAGGGACATCAGGGCAGAAAGTCAATGCATGAATCTGGAGGGAGGAATTGAAGCAGAGACCATGGCTGAATGCTGCTTACAGACTTGTTCCCTGTGGCTTGGTCAGCCAGATTCCCCTACCCCACCCCCAGAAACGGTTCAGAGAGCTGGGAAGGACCCAAAAATCAAAGGTCCTGGGTCATGAGAGTTTCCCCTTTCTTTATAGACTATAGTGCCTTCTGAAGGTTTGTTTTTGGAGGGGTGTGTGTGTGTGTGGTGTGTGTGTGTTCCCATTCCATTTTGTTATATGCAGCCCATGGTCAAAGGATCTCATTGGAATGAGAATGGCCCCTGTAAGCTAATCTATTTGAACACTTAATCCAAAATTAGTGGAACTGTTTAGGAAGAATTAGCCTTGTTGGAGGAGGTTCGTCACTTGGGTGGGACTTGAACTTTCTAAAGCCCACACCATACCCAGTTAGCTATCTCTCTCATCGACTTATGCCTTTGGATCAGATGAAAACTCTCAGCTACGACTCCCAGTGCTGTGCCTGCCATAATGATTAGGGACTCATTCTGTGGAACGAAGTTGCCTTGGCCATGGTGTCTCTTCACAGTAGAACAACAGTTACTAATGGTAGAAACTCTTTTTTCTATCATTGGTTTTTCCCATATGTCAATTTTGATGCCTCCACAGCCTTCTTCCCTGCTATTCTCCTACATCAGCTACATCTACCATAGGTTTATTTCTACATCCTCTTCTGCATTTCTATTGTTGCCAGAAAGATGGATAGAACCAGAGATCACCATGTTAAGCAAAATAAGTCAGATTCAGAAAGACGAACATTGCTTATGAAATCCTTTTAGGTTTTACTTTATTTTCAGTCACATTGGGGGTGAGTGCACATGTACACTCATGTATGAGTACTTGCAGAGACCAGATTCCCCAAGAACTACAGTTACAGACATTGTAAGCCACTCAATATGGATGCTGGGCACTAAATTTCAGTCCTCTGTAAAAGCAGAGAGTGTTGTTAACCACTTAGCCATCTCTTCAGGTCCCTCATTTGGAGACTTACAAAGGCCTAGACAGGGAAGGATGTTATAAAAGAACAGAGAGTAGGCAGTGGGAGGGTAAGAAGCTTGAGTATGAGAGGAAAAATGACCAAAAGGTCTCGTAAAATTTAATACTGCACTCCCTTATAGTTTTAGACAATTTATTATACTATTTAAAAATAAAAGAAGTCAAGTAACTTATATTAGGACAGTAGAAAAGTTGTATTGAGAGCATCTCAGATATTGGTTACATCTCACACATCACAGGTTCGATGGTGTAAAGTTTAACGTCATTTGAAAATTTGCTGATTTGGGAGTTTCAGGGCAACCTGCTCACACAGCCACCTTGCTATGACAGTTTTCCTGAGGATATGAAGCACAAACACCTATTAATCTCAAATAAGAAACTTATGATGACCAAAATAACAATTAAACCAAAGACCAACTTTGGCAAACCATCGGGTTTATAGGAATTACTTGCTGGAGTTGGGGTGAGAAGTTTCTTATAGGAGCATGGATGACTCAAAGCCTATTATAGCATGGGTGATGACTCAAAAGAAAAAAAGCTTGATTCCTCAAACCCTGTACAGTTTTCAGGCACCTTAGTAGGTCATAGAATCTCTTTTTCTCATCAATTCTTAGAGCTTATACGACTCTGACAGGAGAGGGTCTTGTACATCTGATCAGCTTCAGGAACTAACTGAGCCTTTTGAGTTGTTTGCTTCCTGAGTCTTATCTTAGAATATCCTGAGTGTTATTCAGATTCATTTTAGAATTTCCTGAGTTTTAAGGCATTTCTTTTCAGGATGAAAGGACTCAGAGAAAAGTGATACACAACAATCCAAACAAGTGCTTGTCCCCATCCAGCCATCAAGCCATTCACAGGATGTCACAGCTGTGGTCTAAATTGACCCTTTAAACTGCTGTGTTTCTTAGCAGTTTGTCAGTATCTGAATTTCATAGGAATGAAGATTGTGAGCATTGTGGGGGTCCCGGAGGTTTCCATAATACTTCACAGGGATGCTGAGAGGCAAGGCACTGTGCTGAAGTCATAACCCTATGGCAGTTCCTGAAAAGGAACAGTAAAATTCTGAGAGTGAAAATAATGCTGCACAATACCACTTCTGGGCATATACCCTAAAGACGCACATCCACATTCCAAAGGTATTAGCTCAACTATGTTCATAGCAGCATTATTTGTAATAGCAAGAACCTGGAAACAACCTAGATGCCCCTCAACTAAAGAATGGATTAACAAACTGTGGTACATTTACCCAATGAAGTACTAATCAGCAGTAAGAAAAAAAATGATATCCTAAAATTTGCAGGCAAATGGATGGATTTAGAGAATATCCTCCTGAGCGAGGTATCACAAACCCAGAAAGATAAGCAGGGGATGTACTCACTCATTAGTGGACTCTAAACAAAAAAGCAAGAAGCAAAGCATATACAGGCTGCAAACCACAACCACTCAACAGCTTGGGATCTGAAACATCTTGGACTGGCACCTTGGATCCCACTCCCTCTAGAGGAACTCCTGACTCAATCTTGATGTTGGGGTGAGGAAACTGGATCTGCCAGGAGTGGATGCTGAACTAAGCCATATTGGGACCTTGGGATCTCCTGCCATTGCTGGGGAGGAGATGAGGAGATGTGGAGAAGAAAGAGTGACTGGAGGGGGTGGGAGGGGTAAGGGACCTTGAACAAGGATATACACAGATATAAAATGTGACCTTATTCATAATAAAAAATAATAAATAGATAGATAAAGAAAGAAAGAAAAGAAAAGAATGCTGTCATAGAGACCCCCATGAAGGGACTCTATCCAGCCCAAGCAGGGCAAGCAAGGCTTTGATAGACCTTGTCCTTCTCCCATTCCTTCTGTCTTGCTAAAAACCATTAGATTACATTTCTAATGCTAGCACTAAGTATTAGGTTGTTAAGTTGCTGTGGCCACGCCCCCGCCTGCAGTGGCTCCAAAGCCTCTGACGTAGGCATGCCTACCCTTTAAAATCTCCAACCATGTGGGAGACTTTCTCTTTCTCTAGAGTAGTTTTACTAGGGAAGCAAACTACTCTTTTTTTAAGATTTTATTTGTTTTTTTATTATGTATACAGTGTTCTACCTGCACATATGCTTACAGGCCAGAAGATCTCATTATAGATGGTTATGAGCCACCATGTGGTTGCTGGGAATCGAACTCAGGTCCTCTGGAAGAGCAGCCAGTGCTCTTAACCTCTGAGCCATCTCTCCAGCCCGACTTTCTCTTTCTCTCTGGCCCCTACCCTACTCTTTTCCCTCCTCTCTTCTCCTTCCCCTCCCCCTCCTTAATAACCCTAATATGGTTCCCTTGGCAGCATGTTGGCGAGTTCTTTGACGTATGAAATACTAACATTGGTGCCAAAACCCAGGAGGCCTCTTCTTAGAGTTAAATGCACATAACCTAAGAAAGCCTCATCTAAAAATCACAGCCGCTGCCAAGATTTGCCCTTCCATTTGCTAGGTCGCAGCGTACATTCACACACCACCGGCCCCAGTCGGTAAGTGTTTCCCCACTCCTGGTGATCCCTGCTACTAAAGTTTCCCCACAGGACTCACTGGCAGGGTTATTCCAGGTCCCTCTCCTCTAGGCTTTGCCGGCAAACCTCCAGATAGTATATGGCATAAACTAAATTGCCTGATGGGTCTTTGTAGCTCTGCAGTGTGGATTGAAAATATCTCTGGAGCCACATTCCTAGGCTGATGAATCTTGGGGTGATTGGCATATAAATGGAGCGAGGTCCCAGAGAAATCACCCTAGAAATCAATGGATATTCTAGAGCATTTTCACTTTCCCTTGAGACAGCACTTTAAGTGACAACTTAAATTTAGCTGGCTCAAAATTCCCCCTAAGCTTCAGTAATGTTGAACACAGTGACCTCACCACGCTTATCCGTTTTGACCTCCTAGAGTATTTTGCGACATTTTATGACAATTAACTTTCCAAACAAACCCTCCGCACAAATGGAAGAGTTTCCCCCCTCCCAGTCTCTTCTCCTGGTGTCTGAACTTCCTTCAGCTCTTCTACCATCTCCCACCCTCTTCCTATAACTTCCATATTCCAGTCTTCACTACCGTATTTATCCTAAATAACATTCATCAAATTTCTGCTCAATACACCTTAGACCAAAGCAGGGCACTGCTGCTGTCTGTTTACTACAGTCACTCGGTCTCCACGGGGCAGAGACTGCTGCCACCCCCACTTCATGCAAGGCACAAGCTGAGCACTAAGAATCCAGCCAGGCCTGACACTCAGACACTTCCGAGCCACTCACCAAGCCCGCCTAACTCCACGTGCCAAGCCTGCCACCTGCTGCTATGTCTGGTCCTGGCTCCCTCTCCGCAATCGTCCACTCACCAAGTTCCCTCCCTCCTCACAGCTGGCTCCGCACACAGAAAAAAAAAAAAAAACCCCACTTGGGTGCAGCCATGCTTGGCTACCTTCCACCACCAGCACAATACCCTACCCATATGGCTGCCAGTGATCCACTGCACTACAGTCGATGATGTCACTTCAAAAGAGCCATTTAAGTTGCCATTAACAACTGGTGAGATGGCTCAGTGGTTAAGGATACTAACCATTCTCCAAAAGACTCAAGTTCGATTCCTGATCTCCACATACAAACAAAACCTGTGTTTTTTTTTCTATACATATCAACAAAGTCTGGACTGTTAGCATGCTAGTGAGTTCTTTCACATGGGAAATACTAACACTAAGATCTATCACGTATTTGATCTCTTACTCCTCCTAAGGCTGACTACCAAGGTCCAGATATCAAAGTATTAAAGTCTTGCAATCAGAAGCCCCTTTGAGAGGGATAGAATAACAAAACAGATATCTTGATAGAGGGAGCCATTGGGGGGTTAGGGAGAAACACAATGCTAGGGAAATACCCAAGAAGCTACAAAGATGACCCCAGCTAAGACTCCAAGCAGTTATGAACAGGGTGCCTAAACTGGCCTTCCTCTGTAATCTAATTGGTGATCGCCCTAATTGTCATTTATAGAACCTTTTGGAAGCAGAGGTGGAGATCCACCAGCTAAGCACTGGGTCAAGCTCCTAGTCCAGTCAAAGAGAGAAAGGAGAGATTGTATGAGCAAAGATGTCAAGATCATGATGAGGAAACCCACAGAGACAGCTGACCCAAGCTAGCGGGAGCTCAATGACTCTGGATTGACAGCTGGGAAACCTGCATGAGATTGAACTAGGCCTCTGAATGTGATGACAGTTGTGTGGAGTGGGAAGTTGGTTGAGTCTATGGCAGTGGAACCAAAACTTATCCCTAGTGCATGAACTGGCTTTTTGGAGCCCATTCTCAGCCTTAATACTGGTGGTGGGAAAGAGGGCTTGGTCCTGCCTCAACTGGATATGACAAACTGTATTGACTTCCCCTGGGAGTCCTTACCTTCTCTGAGGAGTGGATGGATGGGGGGGATCTAGAGGTGACTGAGAAGAGGGGAAAGAGATTGATCAATGACTGACATGTAATAAAACCTTTTAAATTTAGGGGTTGGAGAGATGGCTGAGCGGATAAGAGCACTGACTACTCTTAAAGAGGACCAGGGTTCAATTCCCAGCATCCACATGGCAGTTACAGCTGTCTGTAGTTCCAGTTCCTGGTTCCAGGCAAACACCAAGGCAAATAAATAAATAAAAGTTTTTTTAAAAAAAAAAAAAAAAAAAAAAAAACTTTTAAATTAAAAAAAAAAAAAAACCTCTTTGGCGCACCTAATTAACATGCCCAGTTAAACTTAAACATCTCATCCTAACACAGGGTTTCCTTCCCCCTTTACCATTATAAACTGCCATTTACCTCTGAGCCATGTCTGTCTCCTCTCTGTCAGAGGCAATCCTTCATCACCCCAGGACAAAGGTCCCATCCCCCTCACCCTTGTTCCCTCATCCTCTGTCTCCCGTCTTTGTCTCTTATTCCCCGCCCTTTGTCCCTCTGGGGCAAATAAATCTCCCTTATGCTGACAACTTGGTCTTGGGGTGTCTTGAGCTCATGCTGGTCCCTACACCCCAGATGCTAGAGATGGGCATCTACACCTGCTGAGGAAAAACAAGGCCATTCAGCAGAGGGTGACATGAATGGCAGCCACCAAGGCTGTAGGGACATGTGCTACATATGCTATCATGTGATCTGAATGACAGATATGAAGCCAGAGGACTGGAATCAAGGTCCAGTGTCTGGTCATCATGTGGACTAGGTGTTCCAATGTCCTCTATCACAAAAGCAATATCTCTGTAGAGGAAGAGCCTTGATTAAAAGTGCACATGTGGGTCGCCTCTCGAATCTCTGGATGACAGAGTTCTACACAACAACATGAAAAGAAATGGAAAGGAGCTCGGATATTAAAATCACACTTGGGAACCTGAGAGATATTCAGATGAACTAGGGTTGAATCTCCACTTGATTCTCATTCATTTCTGTCATTTTTTTGTCTACTTTGCCAGGCAATGTCATGTAAAATCATGCTGCTATCCCCATTTTATAGGTGTTAAAACTGTGTTTCGGTGATTGTCAGCAGCTTTACAATAGCGATTTTTTAAAGATATTTTGCATTGTATGTGTGACAATGTTTTAGCTCATATGTATATGTGTCCACCACAAACATGCCCGATGACCTAGGAAATCAGAAAAGGGCATCAAACCCCGTGGAACTGGAATCAGGGAATCTTGAGTGGGTACTGGAAACTGAACCTGGGTTCTCTGTAAGAGCAACAAGTGCTTTTAACTGCTGAATCATCTCTCCAACCCCACATATCAACTTTTACGGCCACAAAAATATTATCTATTAATTGAATATGAAGGGATATTTAATTCCTCTCCTTGGGACTGAGGATATGACTCAATTGGTAGAGTGCTTGCCTGTTATGCCCAAAGCCCTGGATTTGATCTCAAGTACTAGATATAACCTGGCATGGTGGTGCAAACCTGTAATCCCTTGAGAGGTAAAGGATCACAAGTTCAAGATCATCCTCTGCTTTATAGTAAGTTTGGAATCATATTGGATACATGAAACTATGCTAAAAAAAAAAAAAAAGGAGGAGCTTGAAAGAAGGCTCAGTCTTTGTGGCTGCCATACAAGCACAAGGATTTGAGTTCAGATTCTCAGAACATACATAAAAAGTCACATGTGGTTTTGTGCCTATAGTCCAGCCTGGGAAGACAGACAGCTCTCTGAGAACCACTGGCCCATCAGCCTAATCTAATCAGTGAGCCTTATATTGAGGGATGCTATTTTAAAACATAAAGGTGAAGAGTAGAGAGAGACAGATCAGTTATAAGAGCATTTGCTGTTTTTGTTTTCGGTTTGGGTTGGATTGGATTGGGTTTGGTTTGGTTTGGTTCGGTTCGGTTTGGTTTGGGCAGGATCTCACTATATAGATCTCACTATGGCTAGCTTCAACCTCACTATGTAGACTAGCAGGTTGGCATCAGACTCACAGAAATCCACCCACCTTTGCTTCCCAAGTGCTGGGATTAAAGACATGGACCACCACACAAAGCATATTTGCTATTCTTGAAAAAAATTGGAATTCCAGTTTTCAGCACTCACCACAGGAAGCCTCTAACTCCAGCCCCAGGAGCTCTGAATCTTCTGGCCTCCTATGTACAACTGTATGGATGAGGCATACACACGTAGACATAAGCATGAAAATAAAGTAAAACAAACCTTTAAAACAAATAAAGAAATTGTTCCTGTATACTAATAGCACAACCCAATTCCCTGACTGTAGGAAGATGGTAGAGATTCAAGATTGCAACAGCAATTTGCTTTATGGCTCAGCCGTTAAAGGCTAGGCTCACAATAAAAAAAAAAAATGGATTCTTAACTGTAGAATTACATCAGATCCCACATGTGTCTTCTAAAACTAATGCTCATTCCTGGCAGAAACGAACCAAGAGTCAAGTCATGACTCTGTAAGAGTGTTGTGTGGCAGCCTCCTTTCTATGTTCCCCAACAAAGAGCATAGAATACATGAAAACAGGAAGAGATGACTGTGTCCTAACTGTTGATGACTTAATGGGCTCACCCAAATTCAAAACCTTTTCTTATACTTTTAAGATGTTAAAAAAAAGGGGGGGCTGGAAAAAAACTCAGTGAATGGATCACTCACCATGGAAGTTTGAGGATCTGAATTGGATCCCCTAAAATCCAAGTGTAGTGTGAATTTTAACAATAAAATCCCAGAGCCAGGTATCAGGGTAAACGCTGAAAGATCAAAGAACTGGAGGAACAAGCCACAGCTACCTCGTGCCTCACTGACTCCTCAGCTGGAGGGTTGAGGAGGGGAATATTGTCTCTATGAATCCTTAGACTGAATGGGCTAAGATCCTGTCTCTATCTGTTTTATATTCCTGTCTCCACCTCCCTAGTGCTGGGGTTAAAGGTGTGAGCCACCATCACCACCTGGCTCTGTTTCTCTTATAGACAGATTCAATCTGGAGTATGCCAAGGTGGCCTTGTACACCTGATCTTCCTGCTTTCTCCTCCCAAGTGCTGGTATTAAAGGAATGTGCCGCTACTCCCTGGCTCTATGGTTAACTAGTGTCTGGCTCTGCCCTCTGATCTTCAGACAAGCTTTATTTATTAGAGCACAAACAAAACATGGCCACATCCATCCATAAAAGACCGTGCCTGTGCCAGACACTGGTGGATCACACCTTTAATCCCAGCACTGGGAGGCAAGGGCAGTGGCTCTCTGTGAGTTGGAGATCAGCCTGTTCTACAAAGTAAGTTCCAGGACAGCCAGAACTGTAACACAGAGAAACCTTGTCTCAAAAAAAAAAAAAAATCCACATACCTATGACCCCAGTGATCCAGGAATAAAGACAAAGACAGGAAGAATCCCTTGGGATTACTGGCCAGTCAATGAAGCCAAATCAACAAGCTTCAAATCTAGTGAGAAACCCTGTCTCAAAAAGTGAGGTGGTCATGGAAGGGCTGCCTCATTTTGAACGGAAGCAGAGACAGAGTGGATTAGGAGGTGACAGAACGGAATGGAAGGTTAGGAAGGAAGGGAAACCATGGTCAGGATGGAAAATTAATGAATACATTTAATAAATAAATAAGTAGAGATGGAACAATTGAAAAAGAAACTTGATTTTAATCCTTGGTCCCAAACATGCAGTTATACAACACAAGAGCAAACAGACACACACAATGTAAAACCCATCTGTAACTAATTACACTTTTCTCTGAAAACTGTATTAGTTAAGAGGATCTTGTAATTATATATAATATGACCTTTCCCCATCCTATCCACCTGTAGGCCTGTAGTCTCACTAAATGGGATAGCCTGGCCATTTCTTGAGATTAAAACCCAGGCAGCATTAAGGCTAACCCACTGTGTAAGGTCTTAGTCTATAAAGAGAGGAATACTTCCGTGAACCTTGTTCTGTGTAAGAAGGTAATAATTTTCAACATGAAGAAACGTGTACACTGGGAACTGAGCTGCACATGTGAAGGTGGGTAACGGAAGTGCATTCTAATTGCTGACGTTTGTCAAGGCATTCACACTGCCTTCCACAACAGATGACTCACAGCCAGGTGGTTAAGACTCAGCTGAGTTACAGCCCTGGTTGCAGATAGGAACAGTTGTTAATCAGAGTACATTGAGCTAAAATTAATCACACAGGTATTAAAAGCATACAGCCTTGTCAATATTAAATTGCTTATCTTTTTCTGTGTTCTTAACAAGTCAAAGTTCAATCTTTCATAACAATAAAGAAATCCAGAAATAAGTATAATAATGCTTATTGATCTGTTCCCAGTTTTAGCACAAAGGCCTGGGCTCTGGGAATCCCATAAGAGGCTGGGCCGCCCATCCCCATGTGATAATTAAGGAATGAACAGAAATGAAGAACAGAGATTGGGATTTAATCCCTGAGACCATATAAAGAATGGATAAAAGGACTCATTGACCCCAAGTCTGTCTCCTAAGAATTAACAGGAGCTTTTGAATTGTGTATGCATCTGTCTATCTGTCTGTGGTGTAATATATGCAAGTGTGTGCGCAGTTACACCAAAACTTCTACATTTTTGAGTATACTTTTTATATCTTCTTAAAATTTAAAATCTATTGTGTGTGTGTGTGTGTGTGTGTGTGTGTGTTACTCGGCATGGATATGGAAATGAGACAGACAAGTTTTTCTCTCCTTCCACTGTGCAGGTCCCACACATGGAACTCAAGTCTCAGGTGTGGCCACAAGTGTCTTGATCCACTGTGCATACTAGATTCAAATTTCATAAGTCACAATCTTTTTTAATATTTATTTTTAATTATGTGTATGGGGACAGTAAGACTTTTGGATGCAGTTGCGAATTCAGGCCAGAAGAGGGAGACAGATCCCTACAGCTGTAATTACAGGTCCTTGTCAACAGCCAGAAGCAGAGGCTGGGAATTGTTGTGCCCAGATTCGAGTTTTCCCACAAAGTCCACCGAGCAGGGGGGAGGGGATGCAGATGTAAAAGCAAGGTTTATTTATGTAAATACATGCCAAGGCAGGGCCCGGTCCTAAGGTTCTCACTAGGGAGATCAGGAGGGGCTCCTGAGGGGAGTGGCTGCTTTTAAAGGGAAAAAACACAATTTGGGGTAACTCAAGTGCAAGGTTGTGTGCTGACAGCTAATCTGGGGAATTTCTCCTTGAATGATAGTGGTATATTTTGACTACAACATTTATTGGTCGAGTAGCAGGGTCAGGGTGATATGGATTCTGTAGTGGGAACTGAGGTCATACTGCCTTTTTGTGAATAACAGTTTCTAGCAATAATAGTCTCTGGGAATTGGGTGAGGGACTCTTTCTCAGGGCTGTCTGCTTTAGTTGAGCATAGTTCTCTAAAATGGAAGACCCATTTTAGTTCTTCAGGAATGAAGTCCCCTGCAAGAGAAATACACATTCTTAGCCACTGAGCCATCTCTCCAGTCCACCCCTTTCCATTTGTGAAATACTCTTTTTTTTTAATGTGTATAAGTGCTTTGACTGAGTGTATGTATACACACTGCATGCATGCTTGGTGCCCATGGAGATTAGAATGAGTGTTGAAAACCCCCAAATTGGAATTACACATAGTTGTGAACCACCATCTTGGTGCTAGAAACAGAGCCCAACTTCTCTGCAAGAAAAGTAAGTTCTCTTAACTATCAGTCCATCTCTATAACATTCCTCTCCCCCTTGTGTGTGCAGGTGTGTGTGTGTGTGTGTATGCACATGTACTCACACTGTATAAAGTGTATTTATTAAGATAAAGTCTTTCTTAGAATCAGCTGCGTGGGTCTTACAGGGACTCACAGAGACGGAAGTAGCAATCACTGAGCCTGCATGAGTCTGTGCTAGGTTCTCTGCATACACATTATAGTTGCTTAGTTTGGGGGTTTTGTGTAGCTCCTAACAGCGGTGGGTAGGGGTTGTCTCTGACTCTTATGTCTGCTATTGGGGCTCTTCTCCTCCTCCTGAGTTGCCTCATTCAGCATTACTATAAGGCTTTGTGCCTCATATTATTGCATCTTATTATGTCCTTGTTATGTTGACATCCCTAAGAGGCCTGCTCTTTTCTGAAGGGAAATGGAGAAGCAGTAGATGGGAAGTGAGTAATGAGGGAGTGAAGGAAAACTGCAGCTGAGATGTATTGTATAAGAGAAGAATAAAAATAAAATTTAAAAATTACCATTAAGTATTTTAAAAGACATGGTCTCTCAATTGATATTTTCTTTTGTCTATATGTGGTGTGTGTGCATGCGCGTGTGTTTATGTCTGTATGTGTGGAGTTGCACGTGAGGTTAGGGAGGTTCTTGGGTATGTGTGGGAATGCCTGTGGAGGCCCGAGGTTGGTATTGAGGGTCTTCTTTGTTCACCCTCTACTTGCTATAATTAAAAACTCAGACCACATCATGATTCTGGTCCCTTGGCTCATGTAGCTCCTCCCTCCCTTCAGCTGAACTGGGAGCTTGGCCCAGTGCTGGGCTGTGGGTCTCTGTATCTGCTGAATGAAGGTTCTATAATGACAATTAGGGTGATTATTCATTTGATTATAGGGGAAGGTCAGTTCAGGTACCTCTCCACTATTGCTTGGAGTCTTCGCCAAGGTCATCTTTGTGGGTTTGGGGGTATTTTCCTAATACCAGGTTTCTCTCTATGGCTCCCTAATACCCATGGCTCCCTCTATCAGGATACCTATTACACTGTTCTCCCCCTCTGTCCCTCCCCCAACTCAACTACCTCATTCCCTCAAGATCTCTTCCCACCTTCCCTTGCACCCTCCCTCCTGTGGTTCTAATTTACTGAGGAGATATTATCTATTTCCCCTTCCCAGGGGTATCCATGGATATCTCTTAGGTTCCTCCTTGTTGCCTAGCTGCTCAGAGGCTGTGGACCGTAGCCTAGTTATCCTGTGCTTTATATCTAATGGGGAGATCACTGACTCTTTTGGAATTGAAGCTGAGTAACTTGCACTACTACACTTGAAGTAGGTCTTCTGAATGTAGATGACAGTCAAATGGCAGTTTGTGGAGCCTCTGGCAGTGGAACCAGAATTCATTCCTAGTGCATGAACTGCTTTCATGGAGCCCATTCCCTAGAGAGAAACATTTTGCTCAGTCTCAACACTGGGGTTTGGGGGGAAGCTTGGTCCTACCTCAGCTAGATATGCCAAACCAAATTGACTCTTATATGAAATAAGAGTCAGAAATGTTGTAGGTCTATCGTTTCACAGACTACTGAGAAGTGGGAGACTTTAGCACATGCTACTACTAATTGTGCTATTGCCATCTCTGCCAGGAAGATCTGGCTTTGGGAGTTCCTAAAAGTCTGAGTCTGTACATGAAAACAAGAATGGAAAAATAATGAAATATGAAAGTAATATGTTCCAGATAGCAATGCCAGGAAGAAGCAGTGGGAAATAAAAGGTAGAAGGCCATATGTGTGCACAATCAAGCAGTCTTGGTGTTTAGACGTTTTCTCTGGATTGCCCACATATGATTGACAAGAAGGCAGTTGTTGCCCGGGGGCAGTTTCGCATCTAGTCCAAAGATGATTATTCATCACATCTGCTGTTCTTAGAAGCCAAGATGAGTGGAGAATATGACTTGCCAAAAAGGACAAGTCCAGACAGCAAGATGGAGCTGCTTCCTTCAGGGTTAGCACGATGACTGGGGAATTCTGGGCGTTGCCCCAGTAATAGAGAGCAGGATGATGTAAACCTGGTGACTGACGACAGGCCCATTATCATGTCCCAGTAAATCCTGGAAATACCCTACTCACCTCGGTGTCTTCATCCTTGAATAAAAGTTATTATTTACCTGGGTGCTTAACTGACTGTCATGTGTACGTACAGAGTGAGCAAGAATCCAACCACAAACTGAGATACAAAATGAAGACTTAGATGGCAAGCTTTCATTCTCTCGGTAAGACATCGCCTTTCCTAGGAGATGCTGTCTTTAACGTTGGACAGAGTGGATTATAGCTCTTGAAGGGCGTATTTTCTTCCCTAGCTCTTCCTTGAGTGTCTTCCTGACTCCATGAGGCAAGCAACCATCACAGATTCCTGACTCACCAGAAACCTATAAACTATGGATACAAATGACTATGGGCTTAAACCCTGAGAAAATGAGCAAAAATGTTTCTTCCTTTCGGTTTATTTTTCTCAGGTCTTGTAGTAAAACTTTCTAGCACAAATAGCTGGAAAATAAAGTAGTCACTGTCTCTATATCTAATGCTGTGATTCACAAGCTTTTGAAATTGGTTTGTGATAAATGATCAAGAAACGCACACTAACTCATGAAACTACTGGATGAAAACTGAACCAAGAGAAAAATCAAAGGATTTTGGAGGAAATCAGAAACTTTTTAGAACTGTATGAAAGTGAAAATATAACATACCCACACTTGTGGGACACAAAGGAGGCAATTTTAAGAGACAAGTCGATAGTACGACATACCTTCATCAAAATGCTAGAGAGTTCTTGCAGCAATAACTTCAGATACTGTTGAAAGCTCTAGAAAAATATACCCCCCAAAAAAAGTAATTGTGAAGAAACAATCAAAGTCAGGGCTGAAATTAGTAAAATAGAAAAATAGAAACAAACTAGAAAAAAAATGCTTACTACCAAACTGGAAAACCTAAAAAAAAAAAAAAAAAAAAAAAAATTCTTTAGATTGGGAAGTTTTTTTCTATGATTTTTTGAATACATTTTCTGTGCCTTTGAGTTGGTGTTCTCCTTCTATTATTCTTAGGTTTGGTCTTTCATGGTGTCCCATATTTCCTGGATGTTTTGTGTTATGACTTTTTTGGGTTTAGTATTTCCTTTGACTGACATATCTATTTCCACTATCAAGTCTTCCGCACCACAGATTCTTCCATTTCTTGCGTTCTGTTGGTTATGACTGAATCTGTAGTTCTAGTTCATTTCTTCAGATTTTCTATTTCCAGTATTGTCTCATTTGTTTCTTCTTCATTGCTTCTATTTCTTTTTTTTTTTTATTTAAGACCTTTATTAACAAGTGCTTGCAGTTTGCTGACTTTTTTTGAAAAAATCAAGTTGTAAACTTTTATTACAAATTAAAAATGAAGTTCTTAAAAATCTCAACTTGACCAGATATGAAACAATTTAAAAACCATTAAAGGTGTATTGAGAAAAACCAGACCTTTTTTTTTATTTTTTTTTTTTTAATTTTTTTTTTTTTTTTAAAAAACAACTTTATTTATTTATTTATTTATTTATTTATTTATTTGCCTTGGTGTTTGCCTGGAACTGGAACTACAGACAGTTGTTAGCTGCCATGTGGGTGCTGGAAATTGAACCCGGGTCCTCTGGAAGAGCAGACGGTGCTCTTAACCCGCTGAGCCATCTCTCCAGCCCCCAGAACT
>PVIH01020274.1:0-32962 GCA_004025045.1 Sigmodon hispidus | reverse complement strand
TGTGATCCCTCCCTCCCCCTCACACACCTGTGATTCCTCCCTCCCTCCCCCCCACACCTGTTATGGCCATAGACTACATTTTAGAGGAAGAAGGACCTTTAAGGAAGGTTTAGTACCACTTCCTTAACAGGTATTTTCAACATGAGCCTGGGAAGGAAGCATCTTGGGCCACAGAGATAAGGGCATTCTAGCTATACTAGAAATATTTCCAAGGCTCCAGCAGATGATGTTCCCAGATGGCCCTAAGTTCTGCCTCTCCTGTATTCACCTAAGAAAAGGTGGCACAGGATGGGTGGTCGAGGGCCAGAGCATGTCTTCAGTATCAGCTATAGAGGTTTGTAAGCAGCAGAGGGAAACAGAGTTGGCTTTAGAAGAGTCAGGCTTTGCTCTAGAATAGTTGGGGTTTTGTCTAGTGGCCAAGAAGAAATCTCTCTCTCTCTCTCTCTCTCTCTCTCTCTCTCTCTCTCTCTCTCTCTCTCTCTCTTAGAACATGACAACCTGAACAGAGCAGCTTGCCACAGAGGTCCTGAAGAAACACTGCCTCTACTCTGTTTCACTTTAGGTCTAGGAAAAACTTAGGAATTCAGACTTCTGCCACTGTTTCTGAGGCTTTATTAGTCTCAAGACTAAACATGCAGATTTGAATAAAATTTTCATTTGCTCATATCTAGATAGAATGTCATCAGTTCTTAGTTTGACCCCATGTTTTCCATATTCCATGCTCCTGTGTTCAACACCTGACTTTCTTTTTAGTTGCATGGACACTCTGTACTTCATGGGATAGTTCCCCAACGCCTTCCCCACTGTCCAGTCAGTTTTTTTTTCTTTCTCTGGTGTGGTGTATGCATGTGTATGTGTTCATGTGTGTGTGTGCTTACATGCTTGAAGGTGTGTGTGACTGTGTGTTGAGGCCAGAGGTAGATGTCAAGGGTGTTTCCTCAATGGCTTTCCATCTTAGTTTTTGAGATGGTGTCTCTTATTACATCTGGAGTTTGGGGATTGCCTAGACCAGCTGCCCAGTGAATTCTAGCTATCTTCCCGACTCTGCCTCCTCAGTGCCAGGATTACTGGCACTTGCTGCCCAGCCTGGATTCTTATCTGGCTTACAGTCACTTTCCCTGCAAAGCCATCTCCCTAGTCTTTGATTCTATTTCTATGACTATTAGCTCGTCCTTATTTCTCCCTTTAGATTTAAACCAAAGGGCAGAGTCTAAGTTTGGCTTGTTTGTGGTTTTGTTTCCAAGGCTTTGCACAGCATCCATCAGATAGAATACATCCAAGAAATACATTGAATCTATGCCCTATGGCATAGCATATGATTCATATGATCATGACTTTTGCCTTAGACAAATCTGGTTTCAAATTGTGCTTACTTTTACAGCATGATCCTCCAAAGTTATTAATCTTGACACTTAGAACTCCTGTAAAATGGGATGCTAGTCCTGTCAGGAGAACAGTGTCTCGTCCTGCTATGAGGCCAGTGATGATCAACACTGTAAACGAGGCCTATAGCACCAGGCACCTCAATAATGAAGAAAGTGCATGCTGCCTTTTAGTCCTTGTAAGATCACATGTAAAGGAGCCATCAAGAACCTTCTGCAGCAGCTGAGCTGACCTCACCCCCAGGAGTGCTGGAAAGAGCGTCTTATCGTGATCTGGTGTTTACTTAGCTGTTCAAAGTCACGCTGCCTTATCAATTATTTGTTTTGGTTTTGATCTTTTTTTTCTCCTTACGACAGGTGTACATTTCTAAATTGCCAGCACTCAGGTCTGTCTTTGAGTCAGGTTTGATGTATATTGTCCTCTGATGTGCTGCAAACACCTGGATCTATGAGTGTGAATAATAACTTGGCTTGCTGTGAGCATGCTGCCATATGCTCACATCCACACCCTGAATTTCCAATGGCTAGAATGTTCAAGTTTTGTTACATTTTAAAGCGAATGTTTTTTACTTGCTAATATTCTCCCCCACCAGAATATAGTAACAAAAGGAACATTTTAAATTTATTTATTGTTTTATCCTTTTATTTATAATATTATTATGTGTCTGGGTGTGTGTGGCATAGCACGTGTAGAGGTCAGAGAATGACTTTGTGAAATTTTTCTCTTTGTATCTTGGTGTGGGTTTTGGGCTTGAATTCTGGCAGCCAGGCTTTTACAAGTGCCTTTACTCACTGAACCATTTGGCTTGTCTCTGTTTTGTTTTATTTATTGAGATGAAATGCACTTGTTTGCAGCCATTAGGATAAAATTTTTCACACCTGTATCTCTTAGCTTTCAGCTTGGCCAAGAATTGAGAATTCTGATCAAACTATGATCAGCTATTGTGAGGGATGAGCAAAACCACTTATTTATGTAAGATAGTCAGTTTACAAACACATATATTAATTTAGGAAAAAGCATGTCAAGTTTTAACTAGCAACCAATCAAATTATAATGCATCTCTTGGAAGCATTAGAGATTTTCAGACAATATCACAGGGGTTTGAGAGTGTTATAGAATGGGTCTTACAAGTGTCTCTTAGAGCCAATCAGCAAATGTCACTCAGGCTTTGGCTTTCTTGTAGAAATGCCTCAAAAGATCATTTTTCTCTTTTCTGGAAATGTAACATATACATGTGTACTCAGTGTAGAAGAACAGTTTTTAAAAAAAGTCATCGAAAATAGACAGGCATTGGCAGTGAAATGTTTTAAAGGGGCCTAAGGATGTAGCTGGTCTGTATGGAGCACTTGCTAATCATGTGCAAAGGCCTGGGGTTGATCCCCGGCAGGTGGTGAACCAGGTGTGATGCATCCTGGGATTGATCCCCAGCGGGTTGATGTTTGTTTGTTTATTTATTTATTTATTTCAAAGCACATTTTAATTAATACATTTTGTACAGCATGAGTTCGTCCACAGTTTATCATATTCTTACTGTGTATGTCTTATACACGTTACTTTTAGTCTGGTGTACAACTGGCGTTTTCTCAAATGTCATAGATACCACTTTCATATGAATTATTTATTTAAAATGGAAAACATATGGTTTCTCCTTCCAGAAACACAATTAAATTTATGAATGTTTCAAATGGCTAGCTATTCATTCTTTAAGAGTTATAAAAACAGTAATCTTATATTTTAAAATTGTTAATGCACAAAAACATGTTTAAAATGTTTATGCCAGTATAGTTCCTATACTAATAACTTGCAAAAATTTTACAGCCCTCTGTTTTGTAAATACTTTATTTTTATTTCTCTGCATAGGAGCAACTAACTACAGGCATTTAAAATTTTCCTTAAAATTTGTTATATTTACTGTAGTCTCCTACTTTTGTTGTTACCAGTCATCCAACTGAAAATCCCAAACCTTAGTTATTTTTTAAAAAATATTCTAATTATATCCTTTTTGTTTTATAAAAACAAGGCACCATTAAATTGTATAAAAACACAACACAGTCAAAAGCAACCCTCAACCTGGAAAACACAACCTGTACTCTGCAAGGTCTCCAAGGGATCATGTTTGTTTATTGTCCCGCTCAGGAGGCATAGGTAGGAGGATCCGAAGTTCAAGGTTATGCTTTCACTGAATCTCAAATAGCCCAGGCTATGTAGAGAGTTTAAGGCTAGCCTGAGGTGCTGGAGACCCATGAAGGCACTTTTTAAAGTCTTGTTTAATAGCGTCTTGGTGAGCAGCTCTTTCTGTTGGCCCACATCAATTCTTCACGGAGCTCGGAAACCAGAGGGCTACTGGTGGGTGAGTCAGGGAGTAACTGGAGATAGAATTGGGTTTGAAAGCCGCCACACTCTCAGGTATGAGAGAGGATGAATATATCTGAAGACGCTAATTTTATTAGTCAGATATGATTTGGGGCACAAGAATGAGAGAATTCAAGTCAAATCTTCAACCAAAAAGATTTTGTGATGAGAATAACAGAGAGTGTGCCTCCAGACTTCAGAGCCCCTGAGCACAACACACTGGTTTCAGCCGGATTCCAGTCAGGTTCTCTGTCTACGGTCACCTCGGGGGCTGCTGGAAGGTCCCTCCTTACTCCTCTTCTTCCTTCCCTAACCGTTGAGTGCCGGAAGCCCTAGGATGAGTGTGACTGTAGGAACAGTCACACAGCCACTCTGCTGCAGTGGCTTGGACAGCATCCCATCTTTTAGCCTAACACTGAGGCAGGAGGGTGCGGTGCTGCGGCCACAAACTGGATGTCATCGCTGACAGTGGGAGAAGAGCACTTCTTCATCCTGCAGTCAGAGCTCAGTGGCCGGAGAGCAGGCTGTGGTAACACCACACCCACTGCCCCAGCCCCTTACCCTCAGCCCTCAGAAGGTTGAGTTCTCTAGATCCTGGGAAACTAATTACTCACTTCTTATCCCTGGGGCTGTATTCTAGACCTGCTGATGGGAGGGGGAAGCCTTGATGGTCTGGTCTTTGCTTTGTCTTCAGCTAGTGAGGAAAGGGTTTTCAGAGGCTCTGCTCCTGAGGGGTGCAGAGGGAACCCAGTGGTTTGCTGCTGGTCAGTTATGGTAACACCTCACTGTTGAAGTAGAAAGAGTTTGAGAAATAGTGTTTTTCTAAGGCATATTAACATGAGGTTTCTGGCCCGAACTAGCTCCACAGAACTGCAGTCCCAGACCGCCTAGCCCCACGGTTCTAATATGCCCACCACCGCTTAGGCCCCCCCAAAATGACTCAGATGCTTATATTAATTACATGCTGTTCAGCCTATGGCTCAGGCTTATTGCTAGCTAGCTCTCTCATCTTAACTCATTTCCATTACTCTGTCCTGCCACTGGCCCGTGGCTCACCTGTGTTACCTTACATGTTGACTCTTGGGTGGCTGGATCTCTTCTGACTCCACCATGCTTCTCCTTCCCATCCTCTGATTACCCCCTCCCCCACTCCTGCAGTGCCCACCATAGGTCAGAACAGTTCCTTTATTTCACAGCATACAGAAAGACATTCCCATATCAACATATTGTAGATTACACATTTAATTAGCGTGTGTGTGTGTGTGTGTGTGTGTGTGTGTGTGTGTGTGTGTGTCTGTGTGTCTGTGTGTCTGTGTCTGTGTGTGCACTGTGAAGCAGGGGCTGGCCACTTTGCCTATGTCTTCCCTTTCTCTTCAGCTCATCATAGTAACCAGAAGCTCTTCCCTGCCTATCTAAAATTTAAATTCCACAAGCGTGGCAGTGGGTTGTCCTGTGGCTAGTTGCTGAGCAGAAGCCTTGCTAACTAGCCTAAGTTTTCTTTGGCAGACTGGGAACTTAAAAAGCTTAAATTATGTATCTTTTTTTTGAGAATTTCATACACAAGTGCTATATTTCTATCCTCCATCTCCCCACGCACATGCTCCTCTCTAATTCATGACCTCTTCTCTTTTAATGAGTCTTGGAACTTTGAGATGGTGACCGGAAGCTTCTGCAGAAAACCCTCCATGTCCCCTCACTTGGGGCTGCATTCCCTGGATTTCTGGTTATCTAGATTTGGGCACATAGACACAGTGTGATTTTCTCTTTGGTCTTCTCTGACTCCTGGGCTTTGAAGACACAGTTGGGTCTGTTTTGTTTTGGTTTAATATTTATTTATTTTATTTTTATTTTTAACACCCAGTGAAGTTTAAGTATCTCATTTCCTCTCTTTATTTCTTGCTTTAAACAGGGAAATAAAAGAGACTTGAGTGATGTTCCACGTGCTCTGATTGCAGTGTAGTTTAAAAATAGTTACTTAAAATAGGGTATTTAGTTTTGTAGCTAGTGGCTCAAGAAATGGCTCAGTGGTTAAGAGCTCTCAGGCTGCAGAACCTCAGGTTTGGTTCCCAGCACATACATGACAGCTCACAAGCACCTGTAGCTCCAGTTCCAGGGATCCAATGCCTTCTTCTGGCATCCTGGCATATACATGCTACCTATAGATGTATACAGGCAAGCACATACACTTAAAATAAAAATAAGCAAAATTATAATTTATAGACAGCCTTTTTCTTTGCTTTTCAAATATATTACTGTATCAATAAATACAATGTAGAGTCAAGGGTTTAAGGATGGAGAGATGGCTCAGCAGGTGGTGGTGGCTAGGAGGTGGTGGCTCACACCTTTAGTCCCAGTACTTGGGAGGCAGAGGCAGGCAGATCTGAGTTTGAGGCCAGCCTGGTCTGTCTACAAAGCAAGTCTGAGGACAGGCAGAGTTGTTAAACAGAGAAACCCAGTCTCAGGGGACTAAAACCAGAAGTACTCGATACTCCTGTAGTGGACCTGGGTTTGGTGGGTCCTGTTGTATTAGGTTTCTGGCCCAGACTTTCTGGTCTAGACCAGAGTCTGGCACTCTGGCAGAAACACTCACAGTCACACAGAGACACACAGATGCTTATGTTAATTTTCTGCTGATTGACCTAGGACCCAGGCATATAACTTGCAGACTCCTTCAGCTGAACTCAACCCATCTTGTGCAGCTGTGTGGTTAGGTACCTTTTCTCAGAGCAGCATTTCAACTTCTTTCCTCTGCTGTGGGATGTTTTCTTAGCCCGCCTACACTTCCTGTCTGGCTTAGGCCAATCAGCTTTTATTAAACCCATAGGCGGGACAAATATTTACAATATTACCAGCATAATCCCACTACAGGTCTACTCATGGCAGGTAGCTCACAACTGTCTCTAATTTCAGTTCTAGGGGATCTGATGGACCTTCCTCAGACAGGAGCAGAGTGACTCTGTGAAGGCTTCTCATCCTTCATGCGTATCCCTGTGACTCCTGGTGGGCGATAACATCACCTTCCACCACTGTGGCCTTTTGGTGACAATGTCCTTAGTGTGCAATTTACAGACCCATCCTTGAAGGCTGATCTGTCTCTTACTTCCTGTGTTTTCTCATCTAATTTATAATTATAATATGGCTTAGTGCCCAAAGCTGAAACAACTTATGAGAAGGCTGGGAGTATTGGTTTACCAGATTTTATCATGAATCTACTTGTCCCCGGTGACTGCTTATGAGATGAGGTGATCGTGGAGGGCTGTCCCTTTCTTACTTAAAAATTTGGTGGGAAATCTTTACAGTGATAAGGCCCATGGACCTTAAAAACAGTTGTTCAAAGAAGATAGCCTGAAAAGTATATTTAATTCAGAATACACTAAACTATAGGCAACTGATGACTGATGAGTCAGCTTTCCCCAGGGTGAGCTCCCTCATTAGTTGTTACATACAGAGCAGTCAGCCCTGAAACCATATGCACACACAGTACTCGGTGGTAAAGTGTAGGCATGAGGATCTTGTTAAAGCTGGATAGGCCCAGTGTCTATGCTGAGCACTGGTCTGAGTGGATGCATCAGATGGAGACAGGAAGCTTGATGGACAGATAGTCTAACCTAATCAATGAGCTTCAGGTTCAGGGAGAGACCCTGCCTCAAAAACACATTGGAGAGCCATTGGTTAGCTTCCACACTTGCAGATACAGACCAGAGTAAAATATATGCTGTGAATTCCACCTCCACTCCCAGACAATGTGAAAGCTGGGTTAAATGATACATATATTACAAAGTTTAGTTACAGAGCATAAGGGGTCTCCAGGGATGGTGTTTGCTGCTCACCTCTCCAGGTGCTAGAAGATTATTCTGTCTCAGAGAAGATTAGGAGAATTCTACTGTTTGGCAAAAGCTATAGCTGTCTGAGAGGGACCCTCAAAGGAGACACTTGCCTCCATAAGCCTGGCTGTGGGAAAGCCTGCAGGGCACTTTCTTAACTAGTAATTGATGGGGTTCATGGGAGACCACTGTGGGTGAGACACCTGGGCTGGGTACTATAAGAGGGCAGGCTGAGTAAGCCATGGGGAACAAGCCAATAAGCAGCTCCTCTCCATGATCTCTGTGGCGTCTTCTGCCTCCATATTTCTGCCCTAGTTGAGTTCCTGTCCTGAGTTCTTTAAATTGATGAACAATGATGTGAAAATGTAAGGCAAACAAACTCTTTCCTCCCTAGATTGCTTTGGTTATGGCATTTTATCACAGCAATGCTGACCCTAAGACACTTACCATGTTCGGATGTTGTTACTCCTAGGGAGACAGACTCATAAAGTATAGTGGAGGGTGGGTGCTTGTGTGTGTCAGTGAATTAACTGGTAAAATTGAAAGTAGTTAAGTACCTTAGATTCTTGGGTCTTCAGTTTCAGGTGGTTGAAGTATTAGTTGGCTCTGAAAGTGAATTTGCCTTTAGGAACTTGAAAGCAGGAAAGGCCACAGGAAGAGCCTTGGAATCTGGTTTCCCCGAGGCTGTTTTGAAAAGAAGAGAAAGTGCTGTTTCCTGTTTTCTTAACCAGAGGAATCTGTTTGGTATGGGGTAGAAGAAAAGCCTTTTACAGATGAAAGAAAGAAGCAAGTGTGGGGCAAAGACAGTCTTTGCCGCCAGGGACAGGACAGACAGACTCTCAGGCCAGAGGGACGCCAGCGCTTCCCTTCACTCTGGCTTCCTAAAGCTAGCTTTCTCAGATGTGAAATTCTAAAAGTGAAAGACTTCCAAGAAGCCTTTATCACAGCCCGTCCCCGGCCTCTAGACTTCTTAACTTTTTCTATGCTGCACCGTGGCGGCTCTTTAGTTGTAAATGAAATTATAACATGGAGCTGGGCTGGTAGTGCAGCCTGTAATTCCTCCTCCGGAGGCGGAGGCTGGAGGGGCAGTCCAAGGTAGCCTAGCCTGAGCTGCATAAACCCTGTCTCAACTCCCCTCCCCACATCAATAAAAATTAAGAAATAGATATGTTCATATATATTATGTAAGGTATGGAGACTTTCAAATAAACAGAGAACAGACATGAGTCTGTCTACAGATGGTAGCATGAGCCTTCAGCCCACTTGAACATCTTTTAGGAAGATGATGGTGTAGTCCCCCATTCCTTAATTCACACAGCCATGTATGCTGGCAAGAGGTCCTGCTTTGTCCTGTCAGTGCCTTCTGTGAGTATTTGAGACATTCTTCCACTTATGAAAGACTAAGGCACCCTGTTTTGAGCTGTTAGTTTTACTTTCAGAGGAAAAACCCAAGAAAGTAGCCAGCTCTGTTCTGTAATGTAACAGTGCTCCAGTGCTGTGCCTGTCAAATAGGCGAGGTCCCTCTCCGCTCTTCTCTGAGGTCAAAAGATTAAATTTGTGTTAAGAATTGCAAAACTTCACAAAAAAAAATCTCAAATCCTCTTGACCTCAAGGTATGTTTATGCTCATGATTGGGGCATTTAAGCAACACTTGAGATAATTTTTGTTTTGTTTTGTTTTTGAGACATTGTTTAATGTAAGGATGTAAACACAGGTTGTCTTTGGATTCTTTATGTAGGCTGGCCTTGAACTCTTGGTCTACCTGCCTTTCCCTCCTGGGTTAGAGGCCCACTTTACTAAGTTTGATTTTAGGACTAGCTCAATGCCTTTGATTCTTTCTGTGTCAGTCAGAGATGTCTTTGGGATGACAGCTTTTCTTTTTGAACACATAGGATTACTTTTAGTTGTTGGAAAATCTTGGAAGCTTGGTGTTTGCATGAGTGTCAAGAGGATGGGAAGCGTCTTACTTCTCAGCTCATCCCTTTCTGGCAGTTCTTAGTAGCGCCTTGGGCCCTGCTCTTGGACTGACTCAGAAGCAGTCACCTGCTCTAGCTTTAATGAGGTAGCATCCATCCCTTCCAACATCCAGCTTTCTGGAAGCACACGTACCTTCTTACCCTGTAATGACTGTGAGAACTGCTCTGCAGCTGCCAGAGGTTTTTCTGGCCAGGGAACTTCTCCTGCCAACTATTTCCTCTAAGAATATCTCCCTTTCATGTCTGCTCAGCCAGGAAGTGATAGCTATGTCTCATGTTCTGTGCTGTTTTGAAGAAGGCAGTGTGGTTAAGGAAACGGGGGTGGGGGGTAGGTGCTTAGCTCCAGACCTAGTCTCAGCCACAGTCTCTGAAAATGTTACAGGATGGGAAGTTTCTGGTTACTTAATGCTCTGCCCTGTTCTGTCCTGGAACTCTTCCTGACTAGGTGATTTTGTAGGTTTCCTTATGTTGCCCCTATCTAGAACATATGACGTCAAATATATGGTCTTCTCAGGGATGAGTCAGTGTGAATCTTTAAATGGCTGGTCTCTTGCTTTACCTTTCTTCCTGTGGAATCATCAACCCCATTTCATCTTCTGAATTCATTTTTCTTTGCCTCTGTGGTCCACTATTACTTCCTAAACTCAAATTTTTGCTCTCCTGAGCCCAATCTCTTGGAGGCTTGTAGTGAGAGGTTCCCTGCAAAGAGGTAACAGCTTAAAGTGTGCTCCAGCTGGACAGCAGTGTGTCAGGGTCATGGGGACCCTAGGCCTCTGAGGATGGTGAGTGTGGGGTTCCTTTTTAGTCAAACATAAGTTCAATGTAAGTCAAGAGAATTAAAAACAAAAACAAAGCAAAGCAAAACAAAACCCCAAAACATGTAGGTTTACAATGTACATGATCTCTGGAGTCAGGATGTGCAAGCCATGTAGTCTGCTGTGCTGGTTTACATTTGTTCACAAGTAAAACATTTTATCATCTTTTAAGTTTTATATATTTGTAGAGACTTATACATTGCTGTTTTATAAGCTAAATCATTCTAACATATGTTATTTATAGGAATCAGTATCCAACTGTGTAATAAAATGCATAAAATAATTTCAGTAAACAGTGTTACATCCCTTGTCTGACAACAATGAGGTTCTCAGCACCCACAAAATTGTCCTCAATTAGGTTTTTAGGTTAGCATCTGTGCTGGCTAGTTTTATGTTATCTTGGCATAAGCTGGAGTCATTGGAGAGGAGGAACCTCAATTTAGGAAATGCCTCCAGGAGACTGGGCTGCAGGCAAGCTTATAGAGCATTTTCTTAAAAAAAGATTAATGCAGGGAGGGTCCAACCCATTGTGGGTGACGCCAACACTGGGCAGGTGGTCCTATAACAAAGCAGGCTGAGCAAGCCAGTAAGCAGCACCCCTCCATGGCCTCTGCATCAGCTCCTGCTTCCAGGTTCCTGCCGTTTTGAGTTCCTACCCTGACTTCCTGTGATGTAGATGTGTAAGCTGAATAAACCCTTTCCTCCCCAGCTGGATTCTGGTCATGATGTTTCCCGCAGGACTAGCGGCCCTAACTAGGACAGCTTGTTAAGTGTTGTTATTAGTCACTTCTCCTGCTGTCCCTCTTCTCTGTCTCCAGCTCATGTTCTGTAGCTCCTCTTCCATTCTTCCATGCAGTCTTGCATCCTGTCTGTTTACCCTACTAGGTAAGTGCACACATGGAAATAGACAAGCTAACAGCAGGGGCACACAGGCTCAACTTGATTTTTTTGAAATTCTATTTAGTTATTTATGTGTCTGAGTACATATATGTCTATATGCCACATATGTTCCTGGTGCTTGGAGACCAATAGAGGGTTTTGAAGCCCCTGGGATGGGAGTTACAGACGGTTGTGAGCTGCCGTATGGGTGCTGGGAATGAAACCCTAGTTCTCTGTTAAGAGCCAGTACTCTTAATCATGGTGCCATCTCTCCAGCCCCAGTCTACTGTGTCCCCCCCATATATTACATCCCAACTACAGTTCTACCCCCCCAAAAAAACCTTCCCTTCCTCTTAGACCCACCCCCCTCCTCCTTTCCTCAAAAAAAGAGCATGCCTTCCAGGAATATTAACCAAACACTGCATAACAAGCTACAGTAAGACCAGGTACATATACCATCACATCAGGGCTGGATGAGGCAACCCAGTAGGAGGAAAAGGGTCCCGTAAGTAGTCAAAAGAGTCAGAAACAACCTCTGCTTCCATTGTTAGAATGCCCACAAGAATACCAAGCTACTCAGCCATAACATACATGCAGACTACCTATATCAGACCCCCACAGGCTCCCTGATCTCTTGAGCCCTGGTTAGTTGATTCTGTGGTGTCTCTGACCCCTCTGGCTCCTCCAATCCTTTCTCCTCTCTTTTGGAGGACTCCCAGAATTCTGCCTAATGTTTGGCTGTGAGACTTTGCATTTACTCCCATCAGTTTTTGGATGAAATTCCTCTTATCTCTCCTGACGATTCTGCTAGGCTCTGGCCCCAAAACACTCTGCAGGCAGGACTGATTGTAGGTCAAGGGTTTTGTGGCTGGATTGGTGTCCCAATCCCTCCACTTGAGGCCTTTGCCTGGTCACAGAAGATGGCTGGTTCAGGTTCCCTGTTCCCTATTACTAGGAGTCTTTGCTAGGGACAGTTTCGTAGATTCTATGCCATCTCCTCTGCACTAGGTCTCTATCATGTTCCTAAAATGCCCCCAATTCCAGCCATTTCTCCCAGGATTTTCTTTCCCCAATACCTGATTCCTCCTATTTCCACCCCCAGTACACTGGAGAAATTTATTTTATTTACCCTCTCCAGGGAGATTTTTGCGTTTCCCTTTACAATAGCCACAAATAATCTAAAATATCTTGGGTTAACATGAAATACCTGTATGATAAAAACTTCAAATCTTTGAAGAAAGAAACTGAAGAAGTCACCAGAAGATGGAAGGATCTCCCACACTCATGGAGATTGACATAGTAAAAATGGTCAGCCTGCTGGGTTTCTAAGATCAGTGTTGGAGTATGTCTTTGAATGCACAGTCTGATGTTCCTTGCTTCCCCCACCCCTCCTTCCTTCCGATGTTTCCAAACTCAGCTCCATTTCTTTAGCATGAAATGATCAGTTTCTACAGCAATTGTGTCAGGAGCAGGGTTTTCTGGTTTTATTGAGTCTCTAGGTAGCAGAGACCAGGCCCTCTTTACAAAGAACTCTGTATTCTGACTAATTGCATTTGGTTCCATTTCTCCCCAAGACCTGAGACTGGGGGTGGGGGTGAGAACGGCTCTATGATGCTCAGCTCAGAATGGGAAGCGCAGAGATGAGCAAGGTATCACATCACTGCAGGTTTATCACGGCATTTCTATGTGCCCTAAATAGGACTGATATATATATACTTTGAAGTCTTTACAATTCAACGTCAAGAACTCAAGTCCGATTGGGTGGCAGTTTGTCTTTGTTCCCACTTGACACAATCCAACTTCATATTTCTAAATAAGTGCCAACTCAAGACCTCATAGGCATTTCTGCATACCTGGCAGCTTGTGCCAACCATGATAGGAACTAGCATGAATGATGTGCATAGATATGTATATATAATCAAAATATATGGATTATATCTACATATGAATGGTACTGCTTGATCAACCCCTCTCACATAGAAATCTAATCTCATAGAAAAAACAGCTGATGGGTTAAGAAGTGGATTCTTTGGGTAACTACATAAATCAGAACCAGTTTCATGTTTGGTTTTTATCCAAAGTGAATGGGATTGATTGGAAGATTCTGGTTAATACAATGAAAAGGGGTGAAAAGGACGCTGCCCACTTGGACACCTTCCTTTGGGAGAATTATCATGTGTGCATCTAACTTGCATGTCCTCTGTTTCATGGTGGAGCTTTCAACCAGACCCGTAGTGTTGCTCTGTCCATGAGAGTTCAGGCCCTGAATCTGTGAGACCTCTCCTGTGAGCAGAAGATGATATGCAGCCTCCCCTGTTGGAATTGTTCTAGAAACATTCATAAAACTTTTAATAGGTTCAAAATGTATCTTTGTAGCTTACAAAGGGCACTATTAGGTGGCATTAGCGAGCTCCTGCTGTACACCAGGCTTCTCTTGGAAGCAGACAGGAGCTGTGGAGTAAAACAGGCAACACTAGTGAGCTTCTTAAGGGTTTGAATGTGTCTAGACGGTGGTTGAAGGCACTGAACTCTGCTGCAACAGTGCCGGGTTGGTAGCCTCACCCTTCTTTTCCAGGACGGTGGTGACCAAAGTCAAGGCAAAGGCTGAGTATCACAGGCACCTACTCCATGTTCATGTGCTTTCCAAGGGATTAAAGGCATGGGCCATCATATCTGGCTTCTGATCATTCTTAATATTTTGATGTGTTCCATTTAAAATTATTTGTTTTTGTGTATGTGTGTGTGTGTGCCAGAGTGCCTTATGTGTGCATGTATGTGCAGGGGCCTGAGTGTGCCAGAAGAGGCCTTAGATTAGCCTTAACTACAGCTGGAGTCACAAACACTGTGAGCACCATGAGGGTGCTGGGAATCAAATCTGGGTTTTCTACAAGCATTATTAGCCACTTGGGCACCTCTCCAGCACTCTATGTTTCTGTATGTACACATGTAGAGGTGTGTGTATATATATATGAACATGTACATATTAAATTGTTATTTATTCATTGGCGGTTTCATACATGAATGCAATGTATTAGATCATATCCAGCCTTAGCATCTCTCGTTCCCTCTCTGCATCTCCTGCCCAGCATCGTCGTTCCCTTCTTTATCCTCCTGTTACCCCAAGTCAGTTAATATTGTCCACTAACTGCAAGAGTGTAGGGCCATCTGCTCCAGCTGCACTTCTGTCTCCCTGTAGCTATCACCTGCTAACAGTTCCTTAGTCAAGGGTGGGCCTTGTGAGTCCCTCCCCTCTCCATACTTAGAGAAATTTTGGCTGGGCTTGATCTTAGGCATGTTATTTTAAACACACACACACACAACCTTGCTGATTAGTTAATGCTTACTCCTACAACATCCTAGCGGTCAGGACATTTTCCTTGACTGCATTGTAGACAGCTCAGCTGTGCTGGTAGCTGTCAAGGTCAAAGCTGATCTAACCAGTTTCTCACCACCTAATGCTTCCTGCTCTTTCCACAAGGAGATCTTTTTATGAATCTAGGACTCTCAGAAAGTTTCTCAGTATTCAAACTGTAAATATTTACCCAATGTCCTTGTGTGAAGTGTGGTTTCTGAGTGTGATGATGCTAACAGTAGAAACCTTCTTTTTCTTCAGGTTGGTGGATGACCGATGCGTGGTTCACCCAGAGGCAGGGGACCTAACTAACCCACCCAAGAAGTTCAGAGGTAAGAAAAAAAATTAAGATAGTGTGGCCTAAGAGGGCAGATTATTTTGTGTCTTAAGGTAAATAATGCTAAAATTGTACCCAGTGTGTCACTGAAGAGCATTTCCATTTCCTCCATTATGTTTCATTGTTGTTGAACTTTGAGGAATCTAGGATGAAGAATTATCTGTGTTTTGTTTTACAATGTGACATCTGTACACTGACAAGAAACCCTGGCAATTAATCATGAAAGATGACCTTTTCAAGTCAGTTAATAAGAACTAAATGCTATTTATTTATAGATTTCTGTTGTAGTTATATCATAAATGTTATAGTGTTTTACTGGTAGCTTGTTAATTATCTTTATGAAAATCCTATGTTGTGTGAAGGTAGCTTTTAGAGTCACACCCGGGTGACATGCACTAACTGTTGTCTTAGAGCCTTGGTTCCAGTGAACTCTTAGAAGTCGCTTCACAGTCTCCTTGGCTGAGAAACCAAGCAGCAGGTTGATAATAACTCAGCTACTGCAAAAGGATTAATGGGACCTGTAGAACATTCTAGAAAACAAAAAGTAGTAACTAAAACAACATTACAACAACAAACAAACAGTAAAATCTAGGATCTGCATGTAAGAAAGAACATGTGATATCTTTCTGAGCTAGAATGCCTCATTTAATATATGCCTTAGTTAGGTTTCTTTTCTTTTCTTTTTCTTTCTTTTTGTTTTTTTTCCTGTTGTTTTGTTTTTGTTTTTTGAGACAGAGTTTCTCTTCGTTACCACCCTGGCTGTCCTGGACCTCACTCTGTAGACCAGGCTTGCCTTGTACCATCACCTGCCAAGTTTTGACCAAAAGCACTTGGGGAAGAGAGTCTATGTTAGCTCACAACTCTTGGTCACACTCCGTCACTGAAGAAATTCAGGGCTGGAATTCAAAGCAGGAGCTGATACAGAGGCCACGGAGGAGTGCTGCTTATGGACTTGCTCCCTCTGGCTTGCTCAGTCTGCTTTCTTAGAGGCCAGACCCTGCTCACAGTGGCCTGGGCCCTCTCACATCAACTATTGTGCTCCGGAGACTAGCTGACTGCCAGTCCGATGGAGGCCTTTCCTCAGTTGTGGTTCTCTCTTCCCAGATGACTTTAGATTGTGTCAACTTTACAAAAACAAAGAAACAAACAAAACAAAAAAGCCCCAAACAGCCCCCACAAAAACCCCAACCAAAGCAATCAATATAATGTCTAGATCTATCCATTTCTGTACAAGTTTTATAATTTCATTTTGTTTACAACTGAGTAAAGTTTCATTGTGTACATACACCACATCTCATTATCCATCATTCGTCTGTTGACAGCTACCTAACTGTTCCGTTTCCCAACTATTGTGAACACACCAGCAATAAACACAGATGTGCCAGTATTTCTGTTGCAGGATGTTATATCCTCTGGACATAAACCCAGGAATGGACAGCCTGGTCATATGGTATCTTTATGTTTAATTTTTTAAAATAAATCTCCATATTGATTTGATAATGGCTATACCATTACAGTCCTTTTAGTGGAAAACAAGGATTCCTTTCTTGAATATTTTTATAAGACTTATTTTATTGTGTATCTGCATGCACATGTGTGTTACTGAGTGTATGAATATGTGCCACACATGTGATGTGACCACAGAGATCAGAAGAGGTATTAGGTATGGGCTACAGGTGGTTCTGAACTCCTTATGTGGGTACTGGGGACTGAAGCTGTGTCCTTTGCAAGGACAGCAAATGCTCTTAACCATTGAGCTGTCTCTCCAGCCTTTTCATTTCTTTGTTTGATCAGACTCAGATGAGATAAAAATCTTAAAATTTTCATTTTCCTGATTGGCTGAGGATGTTGACCATTAAATGCGTAGTTGTATAATGATAGTTTATGTTTTCTTTGGGGATCTATTTATTTTGTCATTCCATTTTTCGATGGGCAGTTTTGTTTCATTTTCTGTTTGATTGTTGTAGACTATCTTAGTTAGGGTTACTGTTGCTGGAATCAAGTGCCATGACCAAAAACAAGCTGGGGAAGAAAGGGTTTTTTTTACTGACCCTTCCACATCATAGTTCATCACTGAAGGACGTCAGGACAGGAACTCAAACAAGCAGGAATCTGGAGGCAAGAGCTGATGCAGGGGCCATGGAGGGATGCTGCTTGCTGACTTGCTTCCCCTGGCTTCCTCATCTTGATTTCTCTCTCTCTTTCTTTCTTTGTTTCTTTCTCCTCCTCTTCTTCCTCTTCCTCCTCATTCTTTTTTATAGAACTCAGAACCACTATCACAGGGTAGGGACCACCCACCATGGACTGGGCCCTCTTCCATCAATCAGGAATTAAGAAAATGCCTTACAGGCTTTTCCCCCCCTCCATCTTATGGAGGCATTTTCTCAGTTGAGGTTCCCCGCTCAATGATCCTAGTTTATGTCAAGTTGACATGAACCAGTCAGCACACAGTTCTTCATATAGTCTAAACTTTAACATTTCTATCTGAGGCATGACTGGCAAATATTGTCCTCCATTCTGTCCATTCGTTCTTCTGATGGCTTTCTTTGCTGAGTGAAGACTTTTTAGGTTTGTGTAGGTCCATGTATTTATTCTTCCACTATTTCTGTGCTGCTGGAGTCCAGTTTAGATGGTTCAAAAGAGAACAGTCTAGAAGGTAAACTGGGACAATGCAGTGTTTGTAATAAGGAGAGGCGTGAACTTCAGGATTTGTCTGCATTGTCTGAGGGCTTTATCATCTAAAGTGGGTCACCTGTCAGGAGCCTCTGACGGCATCTTGTCACTGTCCCATGAGAATTAGCTGGACAGCAAGGACAATGCCCACTGCTGAGGCTTGTAAGCCTTTCCATCTTCCCGGAGATAACTGTTGCAGACACATTTTATATCACTGTGAGAATGTAGTTAAGTTATAATAAAAAGGCATAATGTGTTTCCATTAAGCATGTTAGGCTCTGTCCAGGACACCTTACCCTCTTCTGGGCAGAATTTTCTTTCATTTAATTTTGTTTTTCAGTCATTAAATGTTACCCATAGATGACCCCTTTTTCTCCCCTGAAAACAGCCATTGGATGTTGTGGCCATTGGATATCCAAGCTCTCTCTGGGATCATGTGATCAAACTTGGTTCCAGGTCTTTGTGCCATGAGTTTCAGCAGCCTGCTTCTCCTGTTTCCTGGGGGATTATTCTTTCCATAGAGCAGGCTGTGTGCAGTGCAGGTTACTCTGGAGAACATGAAGGGTCTGAGCTCACAGCTCTGTGGCCAAGATGCCTGGGCCCATGTCATCTAGCAGGCAGGGCTTCAAGGTGTGACTTTCTCTGAGCTGGAGCCTGGCTGTCCTGGAATCTGACTTTGGCTCACTACCATACTGGCTGGCTCTCAGTTATCATTCCCTCTTAATTAAACCATCTGTCTCTTAATTTGTCACTGAAGGAGGGTGTCCTTTCCTGTGTGGACCCAGAGATCCTCTCGTTTGAGATCCCAACTCTTCTCTATGTTTTATGGAGTCTCTCTCTCTGGCAGAGCCCAGAGCAGAAGTCTCTGAGCGTGGCTCACTTCTGTCCTGGTTTCCTCAATGGCTAGTAGCAAACTCTCCCAAATGGTGCAGTCCAGCCACGGGCAGCTGGTTAGTACAGCTTTGCCTGAACTTTGTCTACTGCTGGTGTCTCTTTCCTGCCCTCTTCTCCAGATGTAACAGCCATTGCAGGCTCCTAGAGCTGGTTCTCAGTTATCAGGAGTCCAGCATGTCTGACTGCTCTGCCAAGTTCCCAGAATCATATCAGTTCTTTCTTAGATGCTGTGAAGGGATGGTGGCCACCATCACCTCAGATCCTCTCTTCCATCTGGGTACATACTATTCTCAAGTCAATCTGAACAGTTTTTATTGTTCAACAATGAAATGTGACTTTAGCTCAATACCCTCAATTTCTTGAGAAATTAACTTTTTGGAACTAAAGTTCCAAATTGGTTAGAGTAATGATTTTTTTCCAACTATGCATAACTGTGAAGTTTCCTATGGATGTATCGTGAGAATTTTTAACTTTGGAGAGGGTCTAGGCAATGTCTTCCCCTTTCTCCTAAAGTTCCAATGGCAAACCAGACTTCTCCCTGGAGAGCCAATGCCTTTATTGGACAGAGCATGGGTGAGAGGTGACTAATAGTAGTGTGGGGGACTGAAAGTATAGCCTGGGAAGGTCTGTGACAAGCCTGGATGGTGATGCCTCTGTGTCTGTAGATGGAGTCTCTGTCTTCAGTCTCCAGGCTGTGTGTGTAGATGGAGTCTCTGTCTTCAGTTTCCCAGTCTGCATACTCACAACCCTCCCTGAGACCCTGAGGCTATGTGCCATTAGGACAGACATGTACGTCATTAACTGACTCCTTAGACAGGGGTTCAATGACCCTCCCACCTGCTCTTTCTCTGCAGGAGTGTCTGCAGTCCATCAGCTCTACTGGGATGATCTACAGACAGGCATGGCTGATCTGATGCCATTACAGTTGCCTTGTCAACAGAGAAAACTAAGTTGTAACTAAACAAACTTCCAAGGTTCTTAAAGCCTAGGATACACTTAGCTTCAGTAGAAATCACACAAGGGAATGCTGTAAAAGGAAACAGAGTGGCTTTGTGTTGTGTGTGCTAAGATCCTTTGCTGATCAGATTCTTAGTTTTATTTATTTAACTTCCTTAATTTTGATTTTTTTTAATTTAGGTCTTGTGTCGGGCAGGGTGACCTTGAATTTCCTGTGTTGCTCAGGGTGGCCTTGCACTTTGATACTCACGTCTCGACCTCCCAAGTGTTGTGATTACAGGTGTGTGACACCGTGACACCATGCCTGGCTTTCTCTGGTGGTTGTTGTTGTTTTTGTTTTATTTATTTATTTATTTGTTTGTTTTTAAAAATGGTCCAGTGGGTTTTTAATATTTATTTATTTATTATGTATACAGTATATAGAAGAGAATACCAGATCTCATCATAGATGGTTGTGAGCCATCATGTGGGTGCTGGGAATCAAACTCAGGACCTTTGGAGGAACAGTCAGTGCTCTTAACCTCTGAGTCATTTCTCCAAGCCCATTTGTTTGTTTTAAAAAACAACTTTGAAAGGCTGTGGTACAGGTGCTTGCACAGAGGAGCTGTGCAGATGGTGTAGAGAAACCTGTTCTATTCCGTTTCTTCAAACATTTGTATATCAGCTACATTTCTCATCGTTGGGGCCAAATGCCTGACAAGAAACTTAGCCAAGGGAGGGCAGATTTTCCTGGGCTCAGCGTCTGAGGCTTCTGCGTGCTGAGTCAGGGAAGGCAGATGGCAGGAACAGCCTCTGACCATGACAGCAGGAAAGGGCGGTGCTTGTTCACACCTGGGCAGATCAGAGGGCAAAGAAAAGGGAATTGTGGGCACTCTGTTGGCTGTTTGTCTTTCTCAGTTTTCTGGAGTGAGCCACATTCAGGTTGGGCCTCCCTCCTCAGCCAGCCTGGCAGTGACAGGGAAGCCCCAGGCTTGCATCTCACATTCCGTTTGTCCACACTGGGAATTTGCTATGTGTGTGTTGCTAGTAGCTAAGTTCCAGACTTCATTTGGATTGCCCTGGTTTTTCTACTCTTCTTTATTTCCAATGCCTGCTGCATTTGGTCACCTTGTCTCTCTTGTTTCCTCAAGGCTGCATCTTTGTTGCTTTTGCCTCTAATACTTTTGGAGAGTCCAACCAGATATCCTATTGGCTTGATTTTGGTTTGGCTCTTTTTGCTGTTTTTGTTATTGTTCACTTAGCTGGGGTTAAAGTCTGGCGACTGATACCACAGAGGTCATAATGACAACATGGTTTATGACTAGTTTTATTTCTTGATTTACAATTTCACATCCTTTGTGTTAAATGAAGTTACTTTCATTTCTTATAACTTGGCCTTACATTTGTTTCTTTCCTATTCCCCTTTTATATTTCTCCCTTTTCTGGAAAAACCTCTTGTAGAATGGAGTTGTACGAAACTGCACTGTGCTTGCCCGTGTATGACCCTTTTCAGTCAGGAGGAGAAGGTGACTTCCATGTCCTTCTGTGACCCTGGGGGTGAAGAAACAGACATGATGGTGACAGCAGGAGGCCTGTCCCCAGGAGGGCTAAGGAGAGAGAGGGGCTGGCCCTGGCTGGTCAGCTGCTTCTCAGTATTGGGCTTTTTGGACTAGAATGTCCCAACTCTTGACATTCTGGAGCTGTTGTCCCATGCCTATTTCCTAACCCACAAGTCTGTCACATGGATGCTCCTGGCAGGTGATGAATATTTAGAGGTCACAAGTCATGGGGCTTCAGGAGCTGGAATTTAAAGGACCAGTTTTTGTTCTGTGCAAAGAAAAAATTGGCTGGCGAAAACTCAAGGGCTTGGGTGTGACCAATGTGAAAAATTTTAACCTGCTTCCTTTTCTGGTGATTACAGAGGGTGCTTTGAAGGTATGGTCTCACTTTTGCCTCTAGTCATGGAGGTTATACACTGGAGCACACTAGTGAAGGCTTAATTAGTGTGTGCATGTGTGACTTGTTAGCATGTGTGTGTGTGTGTGTGTGTGTGTGTGTGAAGGCCAGAAGTCAATATTAGGTATCTTCTTATATCTCTCTCTACCATATTTATTTTTTAGGGCTAAAGCAAGATTGATCAAGCAAATACTATTTATAATAGACATTATGATAATCTCATTTACATTGATTATCTTCTTTAATGGTTCCATTTCTTTAATTAATGTTTTTATTTAAAAAAATTTTCCCCACACTCACCACTGTTCCCCCTCCCCCCCTTCTCCCAGTCCTCCCTCACCACCATATTTTTTGAGGAAGAGTCTCTCTATGAACCTGGAGCCTCACCTTTGACAGCCAGTCGACCTTTGTCCTCGAGACCAATTGCCCCCCCCTTACACATGCACACTGTCACCCCCGCTTTTTACTTGGGAGCTGGGGATGTGCACTCTGCTTCTCAAGCTTGTGTGGCAAGTACCTTACCACAGAGCCATCTCCTCAGGTTCCAGGGGCTAATGTTTTATGCAGCTGAACACACTGGCCTTTTCTAACGTAATAGTTAGCCGGTTATACTCACCAAATCCATCAACCCAACAGTTGCTTTGTGGAATTCCTTCAGATTTGGCATTCAGATCATCATTTTTTATTTTTATTTTGAGACACGGTCTCAGATTTTCTCACACTTGCTATGTAGCAGCAGGGACTGGGCGTGAACTCCTTCAATCTCCACACCCTGGGTGAGGGATTATCAGAGTGTCTGTCAGGTTGAGTTTAGTGCCTTTTTCTCTTTGTACACAAAGACAAACTGTTTCCCATTTGAAATCAACTAATATTAGGAATTTGATACTTCCATAAAGCACCCTGCTTCAGTGTCTGGAGCTGTCTTACTTTGTTGTCAGAGAGTGTTGCTGTCCAGATATGGAGTTTGGAAATCTGAGGGTAATGAGGTCATGCAGCCTTTGGAAGGTCACTGGCCTTCGAGGCAGAGCTGAGAGCAGAGCCATGGGTCACGACCCTCCCAATCTTTGAACTTTGCTTGCCTGGAAATTCTACCTCTTTTTCACAGCCTCAGAGGGATCCTGAACCTCTTCCCACATTAACTGTTTGTCTCAGGTGATCTTCCTGTAGCTTCTTTCTTCTATGGTCTTGATACGGTTTAATTCTTTTATATGCTGCCAAGCACAGACTCCTCAGGGGTTTCTCTGGCCGTCATATGGCCCTCTTTATTTTCTGACGAGGCCCCTGTTGGTTAGTTTGACACTTAATATGCGCCAAGGACTAAACACAGTGCAGTTGAGTTTATTCTGGGGAGAAGCCATCTTGGTCTTAGAGACTACATTTGCAGTCCAAGGAAATTTCTTCCTTTGATTTTTCAGTGAATTTGAACTCTGATGTAATGATTGGTTGCTCAGACTTAGTTATTTGGATCTGTACTAGGACCTTATAACATTCTTCACAGGGTTTGACTGTAGATACTAGGCATTTGTATAAGTCAGCCTGATAACTGCTGTCTACAGCTAATCTCTTATCACTAAAACTCCCAATTGGTGGTGTATTTTAAATTATACTGTGTTTATTTTCCTTAAGTTTATTTTCTTCAGTGATATTTCAGAGAAGAGCTGAAGGATGAGGGGAGGTGGACTCTAGTGCCTGTTTGATTCTACCTTGGAGCTACTTAGAATTATAGAAATCAGAAACTGTGCAGGTTATAGTGTTGGAGCGCTGGCCCAGTGGTTAGGAGCACTGGCTGCTCCCAGCACCCACATGGTCTCTCACTAACATCTGTAACCCCAGTTCTAGAGGATCCTGTGCCCTCTTCTGACTACTATGAGCACTAGACACAGTCGCTACACAGACGCACATGCAATCAAAGCACCCATACACATAAAATAAATAAGTCCAAAGCTCTTAGTGTTCATTAGGAGGAAATTCTAATGAAAAAGGTCGTTTTGGTTTTTATTTTTATTTTATTATTTTGAACAAAGAAGTCACATTTTCTGTCCTTGTATATCCTTATTCAAGGTCCCTTCTCCCTCCCACCACATCAGGTTATTCTCTCTTCTCCACAACTCCCCATCCCTTCTCTGGGCAGGCAGCAGACAGTCCCAAGGTCCCTCTGACCCAGTATTGCTTAGTTCAGTCTCCACTCCTGGCAGATCCAGTTTTCTCCCCCCAACATCAAGAATGAATCAGATGTTCCTCTCGGGGGAGTGGGATCCAAGGAGTCAGTCCAAGGTGTTTCTGATCCCAAGCTGTTCAGTGGTTGTAGCTTGCAGCTTGGGCATGCTTTGCTTTTTTCTTGTTTGCTTGTTGGTTTGTTTAGAGTAAGGGCCGTTTTGGAAGTCTCATGATTTGTTGAAAGCCTCACAATGAATTATGTGTCTAAAAAATGAATGCATGAACTTTGATTAATTTGTAGAGTTAATTGTGAAGATTAATTACTCCCTATGTCTTAGAAGTAAGGGGCTAACAAGATGGCCTTGTGAGTAAAGGTGCTTGTTGAACAGGCTTATAACCTTAGAATGATCCCAGGGACCCATTAAAATTGGGATGTGGCTGGGCTGTAGCGGCCCTCCCAGCATCTGTGAGTTCAAGGCCAGCCTGGACTACCTAGTGAGTTCCAGTACAGCCAGGGCTACACAGAGAAACCCTATCTACAAAAACAAAACAATTTGTGTGTGGCGACTCACTCTGTAATCCACCACTCTTATGAGGAACAAGAGGCTGAGACAGGAGAAGTTTCTGGAAGCACAGAAGCCTGTTAGCCTGGAGCACACCATTGCAGAAAGGAGAGATCCTGCCTCAGCACGGCTGAGGGCAAGAACCAGCTTCTGAAGGTTGTCCTCTGACTTCACAGTGCTGTGGAAGGCACAACCGCACCCATACAGCCAACCATGCGCACACAGACAACTGACAATAAATAAAAAATAAACTCACGCAAGTACACGCGTCACACTCTCCCTTCAAATTGCACATGAAGTTATTGGTCTAACTTCCTACTAAGTATTGAATAAATATCATAATCTGAGCATTTTAATAGCCAACACTACAAATAGCTCAGACCACAAGAGAGAAGTTTGCCTGCTGGCTCAGCAGTTAAGCACATTTGAAGACCTCAGTTTGTTTTCCAGCACCCACATGAGTGGCCCAGAGTTATGTGTAACTGCAGCTCCAGAGGATCTGACACACTATTCTGGCCACAAAACGTGCATAATTAAAACTATTTTCTTTTGTTTTTGTTTTTTAAAGATTTATTTTGTGTATATGAGTGTTCGCCTGCATATGTGTACATTACGTGTGTACAGCCAGGCACAGGCCAGAAGAAGGTTGGATCTCTTGGAACTGAGTTACAAGTGGTTGTGAACCATTCAGGGTGGGTTCTGGAAACCTTACCCGGCACTCTGAGATGGCTCTGAGCTATCTCTGCTCCAAAACAAGTCTTTAAAAAAAGGTGTTATATGTGGAAATTCTCAGCTTTGAGTGTTTAACATGGTCTTTTTTGGTGTGATCTCATATGATCTAGTATCATCCTGTTTTACCAGGGTACATGCCATAATTTAGGATGGCAATTCTATGCTTAAGATCATGCAGTCAAAAGTATGGTGGTGGGCTTATTTTCTCCCATGCTAGACTGTGCTGGCAACAGTCAACAGAGATCATGGACTGTTCTATAAAGTGCACCAGGTGAACTCATTGCTACACTCCAGACAAGTTAGAGATAAATGTAGTTCTCAAGGAGTTTATAATCTAATGAGGGAGATAAGAGGTGTATACAAATAATTATAACTCAGTTTAGGAAGAGATAAGAGCTAAATAAAAAGCTCTGTCAGATATTGTGGGAGGACAATGATTTGAACTTCCTGCTTTAAATGCAGCTGATGCTTCTTAGGTTGTTCTTTTCCTGGAAGGATTGGACCTGAGAGAGGGACACCCCCTGGGATTTTAACCCTGGGATGCAACTTTTCATGAAAGTAATGCAGAAACTATTGTTGCTGCCTAGCTCAGAGGACAGCTCTCAGGAAGAGGAGGGTGTTCTCTGCTCACTGCAGTTGCTGTCTAGTTGTGATGATCAGTTGAAGGCAGGATCCTTGAACCGTGATGGGCTCAGTGAGCCTGACTCTCTGCTCAGTGACCAGAGATGAAAGTAGCGGACTACCACCAGTGGAGATCTCCTGGGAGCAGGTGATCATAAGTGATCAACAATTGATTATGATAAAAGGCCTATCAACAACTAACATCTGGATAGTCCTTACTGTATGCCAATTGATTTTGTAATTGCTTTATATCATTAAATTATTTAATTATATCTAACAGATCATATTTTAATAAGATTTTATTATCTGCTATAACAGAAATCCAAAAGCCTCCCCTTTCAAAACAAACCCCAAACTGTTCCAGTGGTTGTGGGACAGACTTTTCCTGGGGAGACAACACATTTGTCTATTCACTCCAGAAAGGGAACCCACAACAGATCAAAGTAACAATTGCACCAGTGTCCCATTTGATGAATCAGTGAGTTTTTACTGGGGTTACTAATAGGAAAATGGGTGAAAGGTTACATACAAGGTGCAGGGGTAACTCAAAAGCAGCTACATCTCCAGAAAGTGCATCCAGGCACAAGTGACCATTGGGAGCATGGCTCTTTCTGCAGTTTGAGGTCTCAGGGTCTCCACTCTCAGCAATGGTTTAATCCCTTTTGTAATGTTGGGATGGGCCCTAAAGAATCTTCCAGGCTCCAGTTCTCTTCAGGTACCTGGACTTTAGTTTATCTCCTGTTTACTACCTGGGACTCCTGGGCCAAATGTTTCAGTTTCGAGAGAATGTTACAATTTGGAGAAACAGGCCATAGGGTACCAATGACATACTTATATAGGTCAAAGGTTTGGTTATTTTTCTCTTAATAGTTGCTAGGTGACTGAGCTGGGACAAACGAATAAAGAAAATGTTTTGCAGAGCTCCTCTAAACTTGCCATACCATAGGCATATTTAAAAATATTTGTTTTGGGGCTCGAGAGATGGCTCAGTAGTTAAGGACATAAGATGCTCTTCCAGAGAACCTGGGTTAGATTCTCAGCACTCAAAAGTAGCTCACAACCATCTAGAACTCTAGTTCTAGAGGAGTCCAGCACATTGCTTGGCATCTGAGGGTGTTAGGTGCTTACATGGTACAAATAATTACATTATTTAAGAAAAATAAGATGATTAATTTTTTAAAAGATTTGTGTGTTTTGTATATGTGTGCACGCATGCATGCAGAGTGCCTGTGGAGGCCAGAAAAGGGTTTTGGAGCTTCTAGTGCTGGAGCCACTCAGGTTTTGAGGACTGAGCCCAGATTTTCTGCAAAAGCAGCAAGTATTCATAACGACTAAGTCACTACAATAGGCACATTGTGAAATGTCCAATAGCTCAGTTCTTACATTCTTCTTAGCATATATACAAGTATGTCCAGTGAGAGGGAGAATGATACATACCTGTTTATTGTTTTAAATTTAAATTATTTTGAGCTTTTCATACATGTGTTCTGTATACATTTTTAAAACGCTCTCACAACTTCAACTTCTATTGTGTTCTCACTCACAAATTTACGATCTCCTTTTTCTTAATTGTGCTCCACATCCCTTTCCTCACATATTTACCTACAAAATGTCACTTGGGACTACAGACCCTACCAGGAACTCATCTTATAAAAAAGGGATTTCTCCCTTTCTCAGCAGCTATTACTTGTCTATAGCTTTTTTTTTTCTCTAAGAGTGGCGTCTTGTGTTCATCCATATTGGCATTGTAAGCATTACATCGTGGATGGAAATGTGTTCTGCCATCCAGGAACCAAGGAATACCACAAAGTCACACCACACAACAAATCTCACAGAAGAGATTTATTGGGAGGAAAATACCCAGGAGGGTGGCTGCCTCTGCTCAGACGAGAATCAGGAGCAGACTGAACAGGACAGAGGGCTTATAGAGTTTCTTGGGAAGAGGGTGAAACTTTCTAGGATGGAGTTTTCCAGGATGGAGAGTGGTGAGATTTCATTTCCAGACATTGGGCTTTTTCCGCTGTAGGGTGGTGGTAGGGTCCAGGATTAGGGCAGTTAGAGCTTCTTGGGGGAGGGGCCTGGCCACTTGTGTGGCTTGAGGAGTTTACAGATGTGTCATCTGGAATTGTCCTTATGCTGGTCTTGTTCAGCCAACCATGCTGTTGAGAGTTCAGGGGTGCAGCTTCCCTGTTGTGTCAAGAAGACATTATCTAGCTGCAGGTAATCTGTTTTCCCCAGACTTAGGTGTAGAGGTTGTGTTGGAGATGTTAGGTGTAGTGGTTTCATTGTAGATCTTAGGTGTAGCTGTTCCACTGAAGATGTGTCAGGGTGAGGCCTGTCACTTCTCTACAGTTTGAACAGCTGTGGATCTCTGTGATGGTCTCTGTCTTCCCTGAAAAGAAGCTTCTTTGATGAGGGTTGAGGGCTATGCATCTCTGTGAGTCTGATAAGTATTCAGACGACAGAAATGCACAATGGTAGTAGTTTTTCCTCCTAGGGTCTGTGACTTCTCCAGCCATAGAGTGTGAGAAATGACTTCCAACTTACTGAACAGGATTAAAGTCAAATTTGACAGGTGTTGGTTACCCCCAAGATAAAAATGCCACTGTTGCACCACTGGGGAGATCTTAGCAGGACAGACACCGGTGTGGTTTGTAGGCTCTGCACCTAGGTAGGATTATTGATTGTTTTTTCCTTGGCAGCTTGCACAGAACCTTGTGGTTCATGAAAGCTAGCTAAGGAGGAAACTTTCAGGTCAGTTCAGTTTGATTCTTTCGAGTTCTTTGTCGGAAGTGTATGGTGTCTTCAGTGATGGGGGCTTCCCTTCAAATTCTGGGGCAGCCAGGGCCATTGACAATAGCCTGTGTTGTTTGGGAAGTCTCTTAGACACTCCCACCCTGGACAAAATACTCTTTTAAGTGGAAGTATACACGGACTGGGCTAGTGTCTGTACGTCTTGAGGTAAGTGTACTGTGGGTCTCCTCTTTCTGAGTATAAAAGATTAAAAGTCCTGTTTTATGTGTGAAAGTCCCATGTATCTCTTTGAAACTTCATAATCCTTAACAATTTTTTTGAGTTAGTAAGACATTATAGATGAAAGATCAATTTCTGACTTGTATTCCAGTGTATTCTAGACTCTCTTCCTCCTCAGGTGTTGACTCAGTGACCCGGTGGTTTCAAGGTCTCTACAGATCAGGTGCTTTTGTTAACAGTCTGTGGTTTTCGTGGTAAATACTGCAATTTCAGAAGAAAGCAAACACTGCTGGCAGGTGCTGATGTTTGTTTTACAAATGCTTGGAAGTGGTTTGGAAGCTGTCTTCCAAAGAATAAGGTGCATAATAACCTCCCAAAGCTGCTCTCAGCCTCTGAGATCCAGTCTCAGCTGGCGGCACACCACAGGAGGTCGTTACACTTTTGTTTGCAAAGGCCTTAGAGTAGGGCAGCACTGGGAGGGGATAAGCTGACCGGAATGTCCTGTCCTGGAGTTACAGATGGGCTCAAAATGGCGTCTTTGGGGGCATTTGAGCCTTCTTTTATTGATATGGCTTTGGACAGCTGTCTTGCTTTTTGTTGGTGTCTCTTATGAAGAAGAAGCTTCTGGTTAAGGAATCTGAACTCTGGTCGTATCTGCATAATTAAACACCCAGATGTAGGAAATTTTGGAAGAGATGTAGCTGAAGAGAGTTGGCTGTTTGGCTTAGGTTCTGAACTGTGGTTGTAGACAAAGAAAATCTAGTCCTTCAAAAGTCACACTAAAAAACAAACCAAACCAGCTGTCATGGTTGTCCCGGTGTGGAAATCACAAGGTAAAACAGCAAAGAGCTGGAGCTTATGTGTTAGTCTAAAACAGTAATAAAAAGGCTTCTAGTTTCTATTGTTACTGTATTTCTGTATGTGTAATTGTATGTAGTGTGTACATGTGAATATATTACTAGGTATGTTTGTTTGTGTGTGTGCAACTGTATGGGTGTGTTTCCAATATGTGTCATAGTCAGAGACTAACACTGAGTATATTCCCCTATTACTCTCCACCTCATACTTAAAATAATTTAATTTTTACTTTTATTTTTATTTGTGTGTGTGTATGTGTGTGTGTGTGTGTGTGTGTGTGTGTGTGTGTGAGAGAGAGAGAGAGAGAGAGAGAGAGAGAGAGAGAGAGAGAGAGAGTATGCATGTGCACGTACATGTGAGTACACCATGACATATGTGTGGAGGTCAGGACAACTTTGGGAAATTGTTTTTCTCCTTTATCTGTTGGTGGATTCTGGGGAACGTAACTCAGGTCACCATGCTGGCGTCTTAGGGTAGCAAGTACCTCTACCTGAACTGAGAGCTTGCCATTCAGCTAGGCTGGCTGGTTAGTGAGCCCCAGGAATCCTCCTGTCTCTACTCTCCCAGCCCTGGGGGTATAAGTGTGACTGCTATGCCTGGCTTTCTATTCCTTAAAAAAATGTGGGTGCTGAGAATCTGAACTAAGAGACCTCTGCCTGGAAGGTAAAGTTGTAACTATCAGGATCTTTTCCCAGCCTCTAATTCCCTCCCATTCCCTATCACAGTTTTGTTTCTATGTAGTTGTTTAGTGTAATAAAAGTTAAGGTGCCATCACACTGTCATTTTGTATGCCTTTAATCCCAGCACTCAGGAGGCAGAGCAGAGGCAGGTGGATCTCTGAGTTTGAGACCAGCCTGGTCTACAGAGTGTGTTCCAGGACAGCCAGGACTATACAGAGAGACCTTACAGAAGAATAGAATAAAATAAGGCAAATCTGTACTCATTTACTGGCTTGTGGGTACCGAGCTGGTAGAGTAGGCTAGCATAGGACCTCACGTGGAGGGTGGACAGCTGTGCCTACGGGGCTTCTCCTGACATCCCCATGTCCCTTCCTTGCTCTTTTCAGTAAGTTTATCAAATAGCCCCAAGTCCAAGTAGCCTAGAAATGCTGGCTTTGATAGTCAAGCCTTCGGTACTTAGAAAGTGGGGAAAACATTGGCAGTCAAGAGAATTCACTACATATGCCCTGTGTGTTTGCTGGCATAGTGTACTATGGCAATGCAGCAGGCCTGGGTACCCCTGTGGCCCTTCTGGGTCTTTTGAAAGAAGGGCATAAAAGATCCGACTATAGTCATAACAACTCTAAGACATTATTAGTTTTCTTGGGTCTTATTCTTTCCAGTTCATACAGTGTCTTCAGGAGCTATATGACATTCTTTGTCTGGTGGTTGAAACTTCATTACCTTTTTCCTAGAGGAGAGGAAGGCAGGGGATGAAGGTGGTTTGGGGAAGCATATGTTCCTCTGGATTCTGGAATGGGTTTCGTCTTCATTCTCTCCCTCTGACAAGTTCCTTTTTTCTTGAGTAATACATTTCAGCCACAGGACTGGGGATGGTTTTAGTCCCCTGGTCCCTGCTTCCATCACCTGAGGGACCGTGACAGAAGCTTCTTCCTGTGCTTAGGAAGAGAAGGAATAGAAAATTGAGAGACCAGGGCAAGGGAAGGCTGGAGACTGTAGTCTGGTCCTCACACTCCAGCTCAGCATGTCACATCACACATTTGGGAGTGTCCTTCTCTGAGCCTGACACACTTCCTGAAATGCTGAGCATGGTTTTAATTTATCTGTATTATTTATATGAAGTTACATAGGGTTCTTCTGATCACTACACCATTTGCTTTCTCTACCTAAGCCTGGCTTGAATTTATTGAAAGTGATTGGCAGTAGCTTTAACACCTTGCCCTGCCAAAGCTACGATTTCAGTGTCTATGCACCCCCATAGTTCCCACATAACCACTTCACCACGTCCAGTTGCTCTGCAGTCTCTGAAGAAATGCTGTCACCTGCCAGCTGTGGGCAGCAACTCACAGAATCAGTTTTTCTGATTCATTTGTCTAGATTTGCCTGTTGTTTGTGAAACCACTTTGAATTTTCTGAGGTCAGATACAGTTTTACAATAGAAGTCTACCTCAGTATTTAACTGGCAGCTGTGGAGGGAAGAGCCAACAGTTATAAATGGTTCTTCCCAGTTGTCCTTTGAAAGGGAGCCTTTCTGTGAGGAAATGCCCTGCCTTGCCACCCTGGGCCAATTTACATGGAAAAAGGGGAACACAGGATTCATTTGAATTTGGTGCATAAATTAGATCCTGGCCAGTAGAATGTGGTTGGTAGTTCTCAGACAGGACATTTTTACCACAAGTCAATGTAATTGACATGGCCCAGTCACCTCCATCTGTAGCATTTATTGACCTCTTTATTTGTGACTCACTTCCACAGACACTGGAGTTAGTTGGAGGTGGATGGCTGTCCTGTTGTAAATCACCAGGAGAATCCACACTTGTCTGGACCTCAGTCCTGGAGGAGACCCCTGCCAGTTTGTATTCTTCACAAGGCAACATAAACTGGGGTTTAAAGGACTATTTAAGCTTTGCAATTATGTTACTTTTGGTGCCCAGGAGAAAATAAGAGCGAATGAATTGTGCCTGTGCTCTAAGGCCGCGTTTCTTCTGGGATCTTTTCTCTGTGCGGCCTCCTGTTCTGGCCTAGGAACAATTGTTTCTTTTTCGTGAGGATCACTCCATGTTGCTGACTTGACCCTGAGTGCTGGAGGTTAAAGTGTGCATCCTGGAAAACAAGTTAACCTGGGTATTCAATGACCAGAGAATCGGAGACCTCTAAGTCTCAAGGTGCACTGTTACTCTGTGCTCTTTTGGGGCTCCTCCCTTCGTTTGGGGTGAGTGCACCCACTGACTGTACCTTTGCACACAGCAGTTCATGGTGCCTCTTTACAGTGACTTCCTTCCGGTACTCAGAGACTTTTCAGATATGTTTGATGGCCTGGAGAGTCTCACAGGTGCTCTTAGTAAGAACATTTGACTCTATTGATTTGCGTGGCTTTATAAGTCATGAGAACAGTGAACCATTTTTTCAGGTTGCCTCAGGCCTCTTACAGGACAGGAAATGCTGATTTTATTTGAACTTAGGAGAACTCAGTTCTAGCTAGGAAGCAGGGATCACTGAGGGATGGGAATGCAGGTCCTTGCAGGTGAAATGACCTCAGAGGAAACAGCTTGCTCCTGGGCCCTGCCTAGGGCACCTCCTTCCAGGTCCAGTCTGTAGATACCTGAGCCTGCCTGCCTGCCTGCCTGTCTTCCTTCCTTCCTGCCTGCCTTCCTTCTTCCTTCCTGTCTTCCTTCCTGCCTGCCTTCCTTCTTCCTTCCTGTCTTCCTTCCTTCCTGCCTGCCTTCCTTCTTCCTTCCTGTCTTCCTTCCTTCCTTCCTTCTTGTCTTTCTTCCTGTCTTCCTTCCTTCCTTCCTGCCTGCCTTCCTTCCTTCCTTCCTTCCTTCCTGTCTTTCTTCCTTCTTTCCTTCCTGTCTTCCTTCCTTCCTTCCTTCCTGCCTTCCTGCCTTCCTTCCTTCCTTCCTTCCTATCTTCCTTCCTTCCTGTCTTCCTTCCTTCTTTCCTTCCTTCCTGTCTTCCTTTCTATCTTCCTTCTTCCTGTCTTCCTTCCTTCTTTTTTTCC